>JAFFST010054099.1:143592-155200 GCA_022414735.1 Noturus placidus
CGTAGCTGGGCGCAACAGTTGTTCGCCACCCAGTCCCTGGAACTGGAGTCTAGTCGGCTATTTATGGAAGCCTTTTTGAGAGAATTTGGTGAAACGGATGTAATATACAATGTGGACCTGTTATTAAAAGGAGCTAATGTGGCAACCAGGGCAGACTTACCGTTTTACGTACGCTATGAAAGGGAGAACCAGCAGATGCAAGCTCCGCCCACGGCCGACAGCCGCTCTTCACCCACGCCCACACCCAAAAGCCAAGCTCCGCCTATGAACAAGCTGGAAAGCAGCACAGATGTCATGGATTGCGGCCAGCTTCAGTGCGCAGCAGCACGGCTACAGCGGCAGTCTGACCAGCTCATTGAGCTGAGTCAACTCGGGCTAGCAGACACTCTGCTGGGTACAGCGCTACAGGAACGCATGACCCAGGGTCTAGAGGACCTCAAGCACATGTTTGCCCTCATTCAACAGCAGCATCCGAACGTGTTTACCGACTTTGACTTCCGCCCCGTGTCTACGAGTCAGTCTACGTCCCTGTCCGAGCCAGCGAGCTCAGTTCCCCTCGTGCCCATGTCTGAAAGCCCAGTGTCCCAGGTGCCCACGTCCGAGTCCCCAGCACCTCATGTGCCCATGTCCGAGTCCCCAGCGCCTCATGTGCCCACGTCCGAGCCCAAGGGCCCCGTCTCGGAGTCCCCAGCTTCAGTCCCGTCCGGGCCCGAGGGTCCCGTCTCAGTCCCGTCCGACCTTGAAAGCCCAGTATTACATGTGCCTGTGATCCCTGCGAGCCCCACTTCTCTTGTGTCCTCGCCTGAAGGCCTCGTCTCGCCCCTGTGCTCGCCGGAAGGCCCCGTCTCGCCCCAGTGCTCGCCTGAAGGTCCCGTCTCGCCCCAGTGCTCGCCGCAGAGCCCAGGCACGTCGACGTCCCGGCCGCAGAGCCCAGGCATGTCCACGTCCCGGCCGCAGTGCCCAGGCACGTCCACGTCCCGGCCGCAGAGCCCAGGCGCATCCAGTGCTGTCCACGCGTCCAGTGCTGTCCACGAGTCCCGTCTCGTCCCCGAGTCCAGTGCTGTCCCCGAGTCCCGTCTCGTCCCCGAGTCCAGTGCTGTCCACGAGTCCCGTCTTGTCCCCGAGTCCAGTGCTGTCCACGAGTCCCGTCTCGTCCACGAGCCCAGTGTTGTTCACGAGTCACGTCTCGCCCTCGAACCCAGTGCTGTTCACGAGCCCGGTTTTGTCCATGAGCCCCGTCTCGTCCACGAGGCAAGGTCTGTCCACAAGTCAAGTCTCATCAACGTCTGAGAACCACATCCAAGCTAAGGCCCTGGAACCCCTGGTCACACAGCACGCCCTGGAACCTCCGCCAGAGGCTAACCTGGCAGCCTCCAGCACCACAGAGAGGGAGGTAAGCGCCTTAAAATCTGCTCCGCTGTGTCCAGGCAATGCGGTGACCTCACCCTGGGCTAACAGGGCCGCCATCGTCGCTATTGAGGCCGAGGGGGAGGTGTCAGCCCGGCAGGAGGCGTCGGCCTGTGCCCCCGAGCCCTTGAGAGAGGTAAGCCCAGTAACCTCTGCCGTTTTGTGTCCAGGCCCAGCTACGGTCCAACCTGGAGTTAACCGGGCAGCATCCGGTACGACAGAGACCGAAGGGAGAACCCCCTGTGTTGCGGAGCCTCGGTGGGAGGCATTAGATGTTCCTGAGCCAACAGAGGCGGCACCTCTGACTCCATCTCCGGGAGGGAAGTGCCAGCCCTTGACTACACGGCCAGGACTGCCTCGGCCCCTGGATTCTGCCTGGTACATTCTGCCCCGGGGACCGGGACCGCCAAGGGGGGCTCCGTCTGACAGCGCTCCGGGAGGAGCGCCCTGGGGGGGGGATCTGTCACGATTCTCCCTGTTGGCCAGCTGTGGCACTGCACCATGGCTGGATCTGGTGCCCTCTGGTGGCCGAGCGCTGGCAAGGACTATGTCTTTATCTGCAGTGTGCTTTAAATGGAGTGTGACTCCATTTCCCAGCAGCCACTGCAGGTCACATGGGTTCACTCGGTCATGCGCCGTCCGGCACCTGTTTCCTATTTTAGTTAATGAGCACTGAAGGGGTATATATAGTGCTAGTAGAGCACATTGCTTTTGTCTTTCGTTGTGTGTGAGTAGATTTAGACGCCTGTCACAGTGCTTAGGTAATCAGCCAAAGAAGTGGACTTTATTCCTCGTTTATGTGCCTGAGAAGCAGGTTTTGTTTTCATGTTTACTAGCTGACGTATTTTTTGTTCCTAGCCCTTTTTCTGAGTTTCGTGCTGGCATTTGTGTTATTTTGTGTTGATCTAAGGTTTCATTTAATAAATCAGCGTAAAGCCAGTCTGCGCCTGTTTCCGCCTCATTGTACCCAATGTGACAGTCATAACATTAGCAGTATCTGAAATCACTTGGTGCTCAACAATGTCTGTGTAAAGAACCAGAAGGCTTGTCAATGTCACACATTTAGAAATAAAAGTTATTATTGTGAGAATGAAAGGTGCTTTAGCATGCTTTACTTTCCTACATTACTAGAAACAGTGTATATGTGAAAACACTATTGAAATAAACATTTGCTGCCTCCCGACTCTCATAAAGTTTGCATGCTCAGAAACTGCTCTCAATCTGTCACATATAAGACAGGAAAGTGTGTGTGTGTGGGGGGGGGGGCATGTGAGTGAATTGGGGGATCTGACATAATTCTGTCACCAATCTTCATGAACACAAGAGGCATGAGGAAGTTGACACATTCCCTGTGCATATTAATGAATGAATGTGCTGCTGTTCTTAATAACTTCTGAGCCACGGGATACAGAAATCAAAACAGGTTCATGTAAACTAGCTGTAGATATTTATGAAAATTTAAATAAAATTTCAGAGCAATTTTCAGCAAAAAGGTTTCAGCAAGCACCATGTGTACAGTCTCACTATGCTTCTGGGCATAAGGGCTCATTCAATTAGGGGGGTTTGTCTCCTCGAAGGCTTTATCTACAGAATGTGTGTGCTGCAGTGGGTGGTCTCCACTGCATAAATTCATTCAGTGTTACAGTTTGTACATGAATTTAACCTTGGAATTCTTGCAGTGACTCTCTGGCACAGACCCTTTTGGACAACTCATATCCTCAGTATGACGGAGTGGGTATCAGCATTAAGCTCATACAATGTTGAGTTCCCTTTGAAAGGGAACGTCTGGGTTACACATGTAACCCTGTTCCCTGAGAAGGGAAGAAGACGTTGCATAGCTTTGTCAATCTGGTATGCTTGTATGCAATCTCAGTATGCTTGTAAATTGCATCTTCGCTTCAGACAACAAAGCTGATACAGGCTCCAATTATAATCATGTGAAGTGTGAAATGCCATATCACCTGACAATGGCAAGCCTATAAATTGGTGAGATTTTACACAGACTTCATAAACCGGTCACACCCGAAGGTGCACTCACAATATGAAGCTCACACAATGTCTCGTTCCCTTCTCAGAGTAACCAAGATGTTTTTGCATAGCGTATCTGCTATACATACACACAGATGGATTATTTTTTTTATAGAACAATAAAATATTAGAACGAGCATTGTGTAAGAAACAATTACCAGCCCAGAGATATTTTTTCATATAACAGCATGGTATTGCTATGCCTTACCAGTGGATGGCAGTACAACACTGCCATACGGACACAAGTCACGTGACCCTTTGTTTTGGTTCTCTGTAGTTTCACGTGTGAAAGTTGTATTACGTTCATGGATGGCTCCAGGTGTTTTCGGTTCGAGTTTAATCATGTGTTGTATTTAAAACCTTTGGTTTCTGCACACGGGACGTGTTATTGTTTGTGTAACTGAGTGACTGTTGGTTGTTTGTTTGGTTATATTATGCTTGTGCGTAAGCAGTCAGTATCCCGATGTTAGCGACTTAGCCGTAAATGCGTAGCCATTGAGGTAGCATGCTAAGTGCTTTTTGTTTATGTTCTGTCTCTTGTATAAATAAAGATACCACTCCTGCAACTACTTCCAGCCTCCCATATCGTACGAGAATAACGCGCCGAAATATGGAAGTAGCAAGAGCAACCGGAGCCCAAAATTTTCTCTATTTTTGGAACTTCCCAACTTCTGAGGCACGCTAAGCTGAGCAATTGAGACTGGCGGATCTACGGTTCAAGCAGCAAATGGAGGAAGTGAACCGGATTCTCCGTGGCATGGAGGAGGCTCTGCGCCCCTGGCTCAACAACATTCCACTGTGCTGCCGAGAGAAAAACCCGGTCACGCTACCTGAACCCGAGCGTAAGGAGAGCCCTGTTCCACACGTGCCCATACCTGAGAGCCCCGTCTCACCCGTGCCCACGCCTGAGAGCCCCGTCTCGCCCATGCCCATGCCTGAGAGCCCGTCTCGCTCGTGCCCATGCCTGAGAGCCCCGTCTCGCCCGTGCCAACGCCTGAAAGCCCCGTCTCGCCTGTGCCCATGCCTGAGAGCCCCGTCTCGCCCGTGCCCATGCCTGAGAGCCCTGTTTCACCCGTGCCCATGCCTGAAGACCCTATCTTACCCGTGTCCACGCCAGAAAGCCCGGTTTCACCCGTGTCCACGCCAGAAAGCCCGGTTTCACCCATGTCCAAGCCCAAGAGCCAAGTTATGTCCACGTCCCAGAGCCATGCCATGTCCCGTCCAAGAGCCATGCCACGCCGCACACCCATGAGCCCCATGGCACGCCTCACGCTCATGAGACCAGCCAGGAGGAGAGGACAAGCCCAGAATCTTTTTGGGGGGGCACCAGCGACAGGGGAGCACCAGTGAGAGGCTAGCAGGGCAACCTCTGGCCCCCTGGCGCCGATCAGCGCAGATACAGTGGTGCTCCAGCCGGATGCGAACTGGGCAGCCTTCGGAGCCACAGAGACATCGGAGCTCCAGCTGGAGGGTAACTTGGCAGCCTCCGGCGCTACAGTGACGGTGGAGCTCCAGCCGGAGACTAACTTGGCAGCCTCCGGAGCCACAGAGACATCGGAGCTCGAGCTGGAGGCTAACTTGGCAGCCTCCGGCGCTACATTGACGGCGGAGCTCCAGCCGGAGGCTAACTTGGCAGCCTCTGGAGCCACAGAGACATCGGAGCTCGAGCTGAAGGCTAACTTGGCAGCCTCCAGCGCTACAGTGATGGCGGAGCTCCAGCCGGAGGCTAACTTGGCAGCCTCCGGAGCCACAGGGAAGGCGGAGCTCCAGCCGGAGGCTAACTTGGCAGCCTCCGGAGCCACAGGGACGGCGGAGCTCCAGCCGGAGGATGTGGCCACCTCTGATGCTCCAGATGCGGCCAGTGCGCCTGCAACAGAACTCCAGCCTGAGGTAAGCCTGTTAACCCCGGTCGTTCTGTGTCCAGGCAGTACGCGGAAACAGAACACCAGCGGGAAACCCGGAAGGAGGACGCGGAGACCGCCGAGCTGAGGAGGTGGTGCCGGACGCTGGAGGAGCACAGAAGGGAGCTTACGGTGGAAACCGCGTGGCTCCACCGCCTTTGGGGTTTGATGGAGCCACGGCAGGCAGCGCTGTGTATTCCTGAGCCACGGCAGACGGCGCCCTGCATTCCTGCGCCACGGTAGGCGGCGCCCAGCATTCCTGAGCCACGGCAGGCAGCACCCTGTATTCCTGAGCCTCTGTGGGAGGCGCCCTGCGTTCCTGAGCCTCTGCGGGAGGCGCCCTGATTCCTGACCCGCCGGGGGGGCGCCCCGACTTCCAACCCCGGTGGGGGTGTCGTTCCAGCCACCTGCGGCCCAACAAAAAACTGCCTCGGTTCCTGTGGCAGCAAAGGGACATTCTGCCCAGGAGAAGGGGATTTCTGTTAGTGCTCCGGGAGAAGCACTTTTTGGAGTGGGGTTCTGTTACGCCTCACCAGTGGATAGCAGTACAACACTGCCATACGGACTCAAGTCAAGTGACCCTTTGTTTTGGTTCTCTGTAGTTTAAGTTGTATTACGTTCATGAGTTGTATTACGTTCATAAGTTGTATTACGTTCATGAATGGCCCCAGGTGTTTTCGGTTCGAGTTTAATCATGTGTTCTATTTAAACCCTTTGGTTTCTGCACACGGGGTGTGTTATTGTTTGTGTTACTGAGTGACTGTTGGTTGTTTGTTTGGTTATATTATGCTTGTGCGTAAGCAGTCAGTATCCCGATGTTAGCGACTTAGCCGTAAATGCGTAGCCATTGAGGTAGCATGCTAAGTGCTTTTCGTTTATGTTCTGTCTCTCGTATAAATAAAGATACCACTCCTGCGACTACTTCCAGCCTCCCGTATCGTAACAGGTATGAAGTGTGATATTCCTCTTATTGATATTCCTCTTATTATTCCACATTGATTTCCATACTTTGCCAATTTGTTATTTACTAATGAATTACACATTGTGAAAATGTGCATAGATACACTTAATGTTTCACATCAAGTTTAATAAAAATGTGATTTAATTGTTTATATTAAAATCAATTTAAACAAGTTTAATTTACCTGTTTCAATTATGTAGAATGAATTTTATCAATTACATAGTACTAATCTTATCCAATTACTGTACATTATGAAATCTCATGAGGATTTTGGCACTGATGTGAAGAAAATATCATATTAAAATTATCTTACTTAAATGCCAGCGACCTGTGTCTGATCCTCAATTGAAAGTGCAGGCTTCAGTTTTATTCAGGGCTTTGAAAATGCATGATCAAATCATGTTTATATGAAAACAAATGTTAATGCAATTAATTTCAAATCATGTGGAATTGATGTATGCATTTGAATTAAGTAAATTCAATGAGCTTTTTATTTCAGTGTGTGAAACTTCTATAAGACACGTTTTTTCCTGTTATAATTTACATTATAACAGCTATAAACAATCGTTCTCTCACCAGCCTCTCTTTTTCTCTATCTTAAAGTCAATTAGACAAAATAAAATGCAGCTTGTCATATTACCAATAAACCAGAAAGTGCAAACTGTCCTGCAGAGTCTCCAATGGCAGAAAACCTACTGACCAAAACATTGACACTCGAGACTCATTCCAGAAATGTTAAAAATACAGTAAATCTCCTTACCGAAATGTTCACCATGTCAGCATTTTTTTTAAAGACAAAAATGTGAGGGGTGCACTCACTTTTGTGAGTTACAAAAGTTCCATACATTTTCACCAAGATTTTTAAATAAAGTTCCGGGAGATCTTACCTATTGTACTGTTTACAAGGTTTACAAACCCTTTTGCTTTCTGGTTGGGAAAAAAATAATTGCAAGACATTAAAACTTAAATAGGGGTGTGTCCTTTTACAAAATAGTGAACTGTATGGTCAGTGTTATAGATTTCACCAACTAATGTGTCTTCTATGTTGATTGATTATGAACACATTTAAAATAGTGAAGTAGTTTTTAATGTTGATGGTGTGAGCGGCCATGTTGATTTGAGAGCAGAAGACAAATGTTGTGGCTTCTTTGTTATTTATTTTCAGAAAATCTTTATATGAGGACTCATTATGCATTTTCCTACAGTTAGCCATCGTAAAATTATATAATGTTAAAAAAAAAAATAGGCTAGGAAATAAATATCTAGGTGTCATGGCAGAAAAGCACAAAGATATATTTAACAGTTCTTTTTTTATTTAGTGGTGCAAAATTGCTTTCTAAAAGACCTTTTTACCAAAAGATGAGGATGAGCAATTACTTTTTTTGCACACCAATAAACAGCATTGCAGTACTGCCTTGTTGTGAATCAGTGCAGACTGTAGCATTATTGATTTTTGGAGGAGTGATTGTAAGTAGTGAAGGTCATTGGATAGGGGCTTAAATCAGACTAGGGCCAGAGAAAATGTGCAAACACACACACACACACACACACACACACACACAGACTTAACTGAACATAAATCACTATTCTCCCATATAGACTTTGGAATATCCTTCTACTGAAATAAATGACTCAGACTTTGGGGAACACAGTTTGAGAAGGAAAAGAAGTAAACTATACATAAACAAGACACATTTATAAAACAAGAGAGAGAAATTAAGTAGTGAGAGTAAGTACTGGGAAGGAAAAATCGAGAGTGAGCAATAAAGTGAGAGCTCTAAGTTCAATTCTGCCTCGTCTCTGAGGGGCCAAACAGACCGTAGCTCAACAAGCAGAGCACAAACTCTCACACTTTATTATTTGACCTCACACATATAAACACACACACGCCCATATAAATCAAAAGAAAAAAGGAAATACTTATGTTGAACGTCAGGGATGAGAAATTGCTTTGCTGTAACCATTTTCTGCCAACTTAATAGTAATTATCAGAAGCGATTGTAGGGGCTGTGTGGGCTCTAGACAAGAAAATGCAAGTGGTCATCTTACCATTTATTCCCAATTAATTGCCATTATGTTAACTAGATGCCTTTATAAAGAATCAGGATACCTGTCTAAAAGTGTTAGCTTTATATTTTGCATGCTAGTTGCACTGCCAGAACTAGCATCCCAACTAGATAAGCCATCATAACAGTCCATAGGCAATAACATATCCTTTGTGTTGGATATATGTTGATATATGTTGATCAGGACAATTTGAGGAAAATTCTCCCAAGAAAGCTAGGTAAATGATTAAATTAGACCATAAAAACTTGCTTACTTGCAAAAATTATGTTGTGCAAGCATTAGATTTATTTGTGGCTTAGCCATGAATTGTCATCCTTAATTAATTCCTTATTATATTATTTCCACCAGATATCAACCTACTTGAACACCTAAGTGAGATTTTAGCACTCTTCCGCTCAACCATAAAAAAAAAAAAAAAAAACCTTACAATACACAGACTGTATTTAGCTCTGGTTAATTTTCTGGCTTCTCTAAGGCTCTGTTAGAGCTTCTGGCATGGTGCCCACCTGTTGGCGAGACCAAATTGACTGAAAAGCTTATAGTCATGGCATCACAGCTCCCATGTAACTGCAGATGGCCCTTCAATTATTTGTGGGTTGAAGAAAGAGAAGCATATGAACTAATGGATATGTTTCTTTCCAAACTGTGTAAAAACAGTTCCATAGGACACCTTTGCAGGCCAAAAATGGGAATGGGATTGAATTAAATTAGTATTATATTTTAGAGCATTGCTATCAATATTAAAGTGGTATTTGTTTTTTAAGAGTACTAGGCACTGGGTTTTCTGGCAGCATTTGCCAGAGAGACTTTTTATATGTTAGAAATATGTTAGAAGTTTGCTAAATTATTGAGTTGGATCCCACAATGTGGCTACTTATAAATGTTTACTTTAGAAAAAGAACACATAAAATTGTCAGAATAAAAATGTACATAACATTATTATTATAACTATCTAAAATAGTGGGGCAGGTCTTGGAATAAGACTACTCTAATTTCATGTACTTATTTGTTTATTTAACACTGCTTTCTCTGTTATAAGCAATGTGTGGAGTTTCACATTTTCCTTGTGTTTTTATTTTGTAGTAAGCGCATAGGCAGGGTTGTTAGGTCTCAGTAAAATGCCTCATTTTGACTTGCAGCACCACTGTGCCCCAGCATTGTAGTCAATTCTGATCATGTCCAGTGAATTTGTATGGTCTTTCTGGAATATACCAAACCCAAAAACTAAATTAAATCTGATAAAATATTATTAGATGGGTATTATTGTCTATAAACAGTATAACGTACTAAAATATAATTGAAATTTCTCAGTTTTTTTTTTTTCTTGGGGAAAAAACTCAGTCACATTAGATAGAAGATAAAATGACATATCAAAAGTCATATTCTGAATTTGTGAATGAAATGTACAGCTTTTTCCAGCAGCCATGGTTTTTGTTTGTTTGCTTGTTTTTGTTTTCCAAGTGTTTCTGGAGTATAATGCTACAATGACAGGCAAAAAAATAAATAAATCTTATTTGTCTGTTCAATTGTTCCACCTTCTTCAAACATGAGTTTTGGTGATGTATTATTTCAGTCCAGGGATTTTAAGATGCTAATTTAAACGATGTTACACAAACCATTAAATGAAACCAGACTATAAAACAGCAGTTTTCAATTTGATGTACTCTTTCATTTTATACTTGCCCAGTATGGGCTGTTAGTAAGTGTTGAAAGCTGATCAAATGTTATAAACCTCCTTCCAATTTCCCTACATGTAAAATGGTGCTCCTACAGTCTGACAGCCTGACAGTGAAAGAATGGGCATGGAGACACAAAGTTTCCCAAAGCAATCACGTTCAATATACTCCACACACTCCTACAGTGGATATAAATAGTCAGTACACCCCTGTTAAAATGGCAGGTTTTTGTGATGTAAAAAAAAAAAAAGTTCAATAATGGCAGAACCTTTTTCACAATTTATATAAAATATCAAGTTACAAACACTGAGAAATGATTTTTTTGGGGAAAAAAGAAAAACATCCAATACCCAGGAGAGGGTTACAAAAAAAATTCCAAGGCATTGTATATAACATGGAACACTGTAAAGACAATAATCAACAAGTGGAAAAAAATATGGCATGACAGTTGCACTACCACAAACAAGACATTGATGAGACTGTCACGAAGGTGGAGGAGGCTGACAGTAATTGCTGGAGAAGTGCTTTATTATTAAAACAACAAAACATAAACCAAAACACCGGTACACATGAAAATGCGGTTGCTAACAAGAAAACAATGAAACGATGATCATGACAAAACACAGGCAAGAAACTAAGCGCTATATCCAAACTAACATCCCAACATGGCTGGGAAACAAACAGTCCCCCTTGTGCAGAAACCCAGGAACTTAAATAGGTAGCTTAACGAGGACTAAACATAAACACCTGGGTACACTCCTGAGTACTTCCGGCATGAATCAACAGAAGGGGGTCACATGACCAGGCAAAGTTCGTGGTGTGGCGCCATCTGCTGGCCAAGGCGTGACAGACATTGATGAGTCATCTAAAATTGATGATAAGGTCAGGAGAAAACTGTTCAGGGAGGCTGCCAAGAGGCCTACAACAGCATTAAAAATAATTGCAAAAATAATTCCCTACATGTGATAATCTGCCAAATTCTTCATATCTCTATGGGCTATGGTGTAGGGTGGCAAAACAGAACCAAAAATAAATAAATACATCCAATCTCCCAAAATCATGTGGAATGTGTTATGGTCTGATGAGACCAAATAACTTTTTTGTTCATAACACTAAAAAAAACACCATCCCTATTTGGAAGCATCATAGTTTCAGCGTCATATTTTTCTTCAGCTGGAACTGGGGCTGTAATCAGGGTGGAGGGAATAATGAATAGCTCCAAATACCAGTGAATTGTGGTGCAAAGTATTAAGGCTTCTGTTAAAATACTTAAGTTGAAGAGTAATTTAAACCTTTCAGCATGACATTGACCAAAAGGAAACCTCCAGATCAATAAAGGAATGACTTCACTAAAACAAGTTCAAGGTTTTGGAGTCCAGACCTACAGTGGTGTGAAAAAGTGTTTGCCCCCTTCCTCATTTCCTGTTCCTTTGCATGTTTGTCAAACTTAAGTGTTTCGGAACATTAAACCAATTTAAACAATAGTCAAGGACAACACAAGTAAACACAAAATGCAATTTGTAAATGAAGGTGTTTATTATTAAAGGTGAAAAAAAATCCAAACCATC
>JAFFST010054100.1:9476-20207 GCA_022414735.1 Noturus placidus
TTACAGTTTTATATCTTTATGTTTGAGGCCTGAAATGTGGCAAAAGGTCGAACAGTTCAAGGGGGCCGAATACTTTTGCAAGGCACTGTATATAAAACTGCACTACTGTGCTGAGTAATAACACAAACACCACCAGAAACTGAGAGGCCACTAAATCAACTGTCAGGGATAAAGAGGAGATTTTCTACACAACCCTCTCTAAACACTCTAAAAGATTAGAAATATCCACCTGTGTCAGTCACACTGAGGTCTGCTTGTAGTTCTTGGTGTCCAGAACCTTCTTGCCACACATAGCACAGATCCATAGCAAAACAGAAAACATGGGAAAACTATTCAAGGTGTACTGTTTAATATAGTCTCCTTATTGATCTGTTTTAACTACCGGTACAATGTGGTGGCATATTAACTGACTTATTTGTTTTAATAATTATAACTTTGTTGTTTGAATTTTAATGTTACTTTGACTGCTATAACTTGGTGTCTGATATAACCATTAAAAGCAAAGCAAGCAATTTTTTTAAATAATAAAGTAAAAAACTAATTTGTCCTAAACTGCATGAATAATTGAGATACATTATAATTCAAATATAGTTGTAATTTTCGTGTAAACTTATAGTAATATTGAGCTACATTCATATTATGTGAACATTTCACAGCATTACACCTCTATTAACTCTTCTAAAACATCACTAGTATACAGTCACAGTCATACTTTCACCCTTTTAAACTGTACGTATTTCACGTTTCGTTGCAGTCACATGTGCATGGTCATGCGTGGCGTGCAGAAGATTAATAGCCGTACTGTGACCAGTACCATGCTGGGAGTATTCAGAGAGGATCCGAAGACCCGTGAAGAGTTTCTGGCCCTGACCAAGAGCAGTTAATGTCCCACTGCTCCTTCATCTCAACCTGAAACACCAGCAAAGTGGTTCACATCAAACTGCTCCATAATATTCACTTCTTTTGGCATCCACACAACCAAAATGTACTTGCTATTAGGGAAACACTTTGCAAATTAATGAATAATCTATATATTTTTAGCAGAGCATGAGTGTCATTTAGAGTATACTGTATTTGTACAACTTCAGGTCTCTTCTCTGGTTAACATTCATGTACATGCCGCTCCAGTCATCTACCGTATTTTCCGCACTATAAGGCGCACCTAAAAGCCTTACATTTTCTCAAAAATCGGCCGTGCGCCTAATAATCCGGTGCGCCTTATATGTGGACTGAGTTCCAAAATCTGTACAAATGTTGTGCGACTTTGGTTGGTGTAACAACCGTATGCACCTTATAACACGGTGCGCCTTATGTATTGGTCAAGTACAGAAATAGACCCCGTAATTGAGACTGCGCCTTATAGTGCGGAAAATACGGTACTAGATAAAATGATGTTATACCCTCATACATCAACCCAATCATAAATACTCTAGAACATAAGCAATTCTTTTTGTTATTTACTTATATTAAATTTATTAACAATCTTGATTGGCAACATGTTGCTATATACAACTAATTCTAATTATTGCCGCTTGAAAAATGGATAAAAGATCTATTTTTGCTTTAGTAGTATTTTAACACAGTGATTTTACGGTCAGTATTTTTTAAATATCTAAATGTCAAGCATGTCTAATTATTCAATATCTGCTCCTGTAATTATTGTGACAATTTTCATGCAATCAGAGATTTGAGTGGTTCTGATCAATCTTTCTTGTATGAATGATATTTATTGGATCTGTAAATGTACACAGGTCCACATTCACTTTATTTTTTTTTACTAGAATAAGTGTGTCTGATCAGTTGACATGTTTTCTTGTAAAATAATTGTGTAAAACAAACAAACAAACAAACAAACAAACAAACAAAAGCTTGTGAACACTGCAAATTGCATTTCCTGAACATCTGAGGATTTTTTTGGATTTAAGGCTCATTAAATTACAAATGCATCATTGAATATCTGACTTTCTCTCATAATTTATTCAAAAGGAATAACCCTGTAATATACTCTCAATAGAATAAAATGTGTTATAACATCGCATGCTTTTCTTTTACCTTCACATGTCAAAAACAAATGTACATCTACATGGCTTACTCAAGCATTTTATTAGGGCAAAAACTAAACATATTTACAGCCATAAAATTATGAGAAGCAGAAATGATGATGATAATAATAATAACAATATTCATGATCAAGATTATTGGGTGCAGTGTACATTAAACAGTTTATAATAACACACAATCTTACAAAATTCCTATAATCACACAAATGGGAAAAGAAAACTGCTTCTAGGAAAAGATGATTTTTAAATGTCAACATTGGAACATCAGGATGAATGTCAGTCAATAAATTAGCAGGCACTGGCTACAGTATCATAGGTGTGATATATATATATATACACACACACACACAGTGCCTTGCGAAAGTATTCGGCCCCCTTGAACTGATCGACCTTTTGCCACATTTCAGGCCTCAAACAAAGATATAAAACTGTAATTTTTTGTGAAGAATCAACAACAGGTGGGACACAATCATGAAGTGGAACCAAATTTATTGGATATTTCAAACTTTTTCAACAAATAAAAAACTGAAAAATTGGGCGTGCAAAATTATTCAATGGGAGTTCAAGGGGGCCGAATACTTTTGCAAGGCACTGTATATTTTTTATTTATATATATATCTCACAAAAGTGAGTACACCCCTCCCATTTTAGAGAGAGAGAGAGAGAGAGAGAATGAGAATATGATTTGCAATTAAATCCACATCTAAATGATATCTGTGCAGAAAACAGGAGTAAAACAAGTATTTAGTCCTTTTCATTTAGGAAAGGCATCTTATTTTATCCAAACAGTGCAAGTTGATATATTGCTTTAAAATAATCTATTGAGGAAAAAACATCAACAACATATATCCAGCTTTGTACAGAAAACTGCACTACTGTGCTGAGTAATAACACAAACACCACCAGAAACGGAGAGGCCACTAAATCAACTGTCTGGTATAAAGAGGAGTTTTTCTACACAACCCTCTCTAAACTCTCTAAAAGATTAGAAATCTCCACCTGTGTCAGTCACACTGAGGTCTGTTTATAGTTCTTGGTGTCCAGAACCTTCTTGCCACACATAGCACAGATCCCTAGCAAAACAGAAAACATGGGAAAATTATTCAAGGGTGTAAAATGTTAAAAACCTACTATTAAAGCAGCTTATGTAATCAGTTACGTCAAATACCACTTAAACATTACCATCCCCATGAAATGCCTTGAAACGAGCAGCGTTATTCGATGTGTTGACTCAATTTCCACTGAAACGGGAAGTCCAGGCGGGACATATTGAGTGGCTCCTCCCGTTTTATAAATAGCCAATAGTGTTTAGCTTATCTGACAGCCGGGGCTAAGCTGTACATTACAGTTGGAAGATACCATACATATATAATGTTGTGGACAGGACACTTCAGATTCTTGAGAGCATTTGATTGGACAGAAAATCTGAATGATTTTTATTTTTAATAAATTTGCAAAGATTTCAGACAAACTCCTTTAACATGGTCATTATGGGGTATTGTTTGTAAAATGTTGAGGAAAATAATGAATTTAATCCATACTAGAATAAAGCTGTAACAAAAGAATGAGGGAAAAGTGAAGCGCTCTGAATACTTTCTGGATGCACTGTAGATAACCTTAAGGCTAACATTCATACTAAAAGCTACAAAATTTCCATTTTGATTTCATGGGGACTTAAAAAATAAAAAAAAAAAAAAAAAAAAAAAAAAAAAAAAAACCTTCCTTTTTATTTATTTTTTACATTTACCTTTCTTGTAAGCACATCCCTGACAGTAGTGTGACCCAGACTGATGGACTGAGCTTTTGCATATTCTGCATGTGGAAAACCCAGACTTCCCATAGGGGTCAAACCTAATACAGACACAGGAAGGTGAATATTGCATGCATTGAAAAAATATTTTCAATACGACAGCATATGCAACATGAGGGTCATTTCAGAATAAACATACCTGGCTTTTTTTGAGGTCAACATTTTATTTTCGTTGATCCTCCGTCCACCACTCTCTGTAAAACACATTACACACATTATTGCATTTCGTAGACATAAGCTTTGATTTCAGATGATCTTCAGAATTTGTCTTTTGCTAGGAATGTGCTGGGATATGGTCAAAACATGCACCCTTAGACTCAGAATGAGTCTTGGTGCCTAGAGTTGACACACTGACTACTGATAATATCCAACAACATATAAAGTTCAAAACCTGTTGTATTTCTTGCACCATCTTTCCAGGTATCAGGAGTGATAACTCGCCCAAGTTTCTTCTCACCTAGAGGAAGAACATTCAATTATTACAGAGAACATGAAATGATAACTTTATAATACAACACAAAAGCACAGCAAGATGGATAAACATCACCTTAAGGCTCCAAATAGTGTGTTAAAAGCACCCTTATTCTCATTCCTCACAATAGCATATGACAGAGAAAGTGAAATATAGTACCCTAAAAAATATAAACTATAAGTGCATGCATAAGAATGCCCGTATTTTATGCATGGGAGCAAATAAATTTTCACACAGGCCCACTTGGTATCCTTTAAAAACTGTAGGTTGTGTTTACTCAGGTTACCTTTGCTTTATCTTACATTTTGTTTTAATTTATGAAACAATTTAGTATGAGATATACAGAAAAACAAAAGAAATCAGCTGAATACTTTTTCACTGCATGTAATTGGACACCTGACTATCAGAAACAGATGTCCATGCTGAACATCCCATTCCAAGGCCATGGGCATTAATATGGAGCTTGTCCTCCCTTTGCTCTTATAATAAACTGCAATCTTCTGAGATTGTTTTCTGCTAGATTTTGGTGAGGATTTGCCCATTCAACCACAAGAGCATTAGTCAGGTCGGGCTCTGGTTTTGGGGTGAGAAGGTCTGGGGTGCAATCAATACTCCGGTTCATCGTAAAGTTCCAGAGGTATTGTCACGCTGGAACAGGTTTGCGCTCTATAGTTCCAGTGAAGGCAAACTAATGCCACAGAACACAAAGACATCCTATACAATTAACGTGTGTCCACCTTTGTGGCATTAGTTTTGGGAACTGAAAAAAAGCCCCCAAACCTAATACTGTAGAAACCCTCATAGAATTTGTAATGGTTTTAATGGGAATGGCATTGGTTTAAATTGAAACTGTAATGGTCCCATTTGGGTCTCTACTAGTAATTTGTTGCCTTCTATTGATGGCATGTTATGTCTAGTGTATATCATTAAGGGCGAATAATGTTCAAGGTTAGCCAATGGAATGTAATGGTTTAAAATTTCTGTGATGGTTTCTATTTCTTTTCTTTCCCCAGCAGAGAAGGCTCATGTGTCGGTGTGATAGTCAGGTGTACCAATCTACTGTCGTTCATGTGGTGTATTTGAGCAGTGGTCTTCATATGGCAGCAGAACAACAGACTACATTATAATAGCAATGTGGTACAACATGGCCTAATGTATATGTGAAGATGCCAGTTTGGGTTTACATTTGATAAACTGTACAGCTTACTTAGCTGAACAGCTGTAATGCTAGCTAAATTAACAAAAGGTGTAAAGTTATTTTAAAGCGAGCCATATCAGTTTAGGAAAAGTATAACAGTCCTCATGACACTAGGCATGTGAACAATCTCGAGTAAAAGGATTTCTTTAGGTGATGAAAATGATAATCAAATAAATGTGTTTACTGGAAAAAAATTTTGTTTAAGGGACCGTCTCTAAAGTTACATACGACATTGTTAAACACAATTCTAACTTCAATAGCATTTGAAGGGAATGCCTTCCAGTCATATAACCAACTGTAAAGTGTGCATCTAGGTGTCAGCTATAATGCACACCTCTTAGATTTTTTATATTTACCAAAATAAGATATTAAATCATATATAAATATTGCCATGTATTTCATTACCGAATGGGCCCATACACAAAATATGCATTATTTAAAGCTCAATAGCATTTGAAGGGAATGACTTACAGTCACAAAACAAACTGTAAAGTGCTCACCTAGGTGTCGTTTGATTTTTGGTTCATGCATTGTAGGTTTAAATATCAAAAGTCAAAAATGTAAGTCATTCCCTTCAAATGCTATTGAGCTTTATATTATGGGATATTTTGTGTTTTGGGCCCATTCGGTAGTGAAATACACGTCTAATTTACATATGATTTAACAGCTTATTTTAATAAATATCAAAAATCTAAGTGATGTGCATCATACCTGACACCTAGATGAACACTTTACAGTTGGTTTTGTACATCACACTGTACATCATTCCCTTCAAACGCTATTGAAGTTAGAATCGTGTATAACATTATCGTATGTAACTTTAGAGACGGTCCCTTAATTTTCGAATCTCTGCGAATATCAAAAAGGTCCAACATCAAACCAACTTTATTCCAGTCTACTTCTTGTTATTCTGAATAACAATTCAATTTAGCTCGTGTTTCCAAATCGCAGTCATGTTACCTAAGACTGAATAAACTAACTGAGACATGTCCACTGTCCATCTAACAGGACCTCACTCCAACCTTTACTAGCCAGCTACCTACAGCTAAAACACACTCAGAAACAACTAAAATCAAGACATGTTACCCAAACATATTTACATTGTGGAATTCAATACTTTTAAAAAAAGGATATACATATATATATATATACGTACATTTCTCACAAACCATTGCGCAAAGCTGTAAAACAAAGCCGAAGTCCTAAAAAAAAAAAAAGGAACCAAACCCGTGAAAACACAAACTGTGGCGTGAAGCGGAAGACGACACAACACTCTCCCAGCGTTTTAAAATATAAGTCCTTACTGCGAGATTTAAAAAACTCAAAAAATGTCAACATAAATCATTATTTATTTCGTTAAAAACAAGGCAGATTATAAGTGAAGGCATATATCTGATTAAAAATGTGGGTTTTACAATGTATCAATCAGATAGCGGGTTCTATTAAATAAGCACATATTGTATAAACAGTTTTATGCTTGGTGTGAGTGTACAGGATGGGTCAATGATTTCCACATGTAGTATTTGTGTTAAATTGAACGTAAATCTTAAAATTTTATCATTAAAAGTTTTTTTTTTTTTTTTTTTGCACCCTAGAAGGTTGGTGCGAATCTTTTATTTTGTTTTCTGAAGAGTTTTGACCTTGTCGTCGCCATTTTAGGTCACGTGACATTATGATGCCGTGAAGAACTCGACCTAAATGATATCGCTCGTGCCGTCTTTCTGGGATTGTTTCTGTATTAGTAATAACAACATTAATAATAACTATTATTCATATTATTATGAAGAAGGTCTTTTGTGATTTGTGTCGTTTGACTCCGATGATCATTGAAATCAGCTGCAAAGTGCAAGAGCCCTCTTTGCAGGTTTAAAGTTAAACTGAGGAATATTTGTAGTGATTTGTAAGTATCTTCATTCATAAGGTTTCCCTGTGTGGTTTATACACTGCAAATATTATTTCATGCACATAATGTTATATATTATTTATCTGCACTAAGTGATATTAAATGCATTACATGTCCATCATATGCAATAACTTAATAGGTGTGCTGAGATATGTTTTGTGAGAATTTGATTAACATGAATGTTACCATGCAAAAGTTTTTTTTTTCTCTCTCCTAATGTTGATATTTTTGCATATCAGAGCACTCATTCATTTATCCAGTCTATCAATCCATCAGTGCGTTTACATGGACACCAATAATCTATTAACTATTAACCCGATTAAGACAATACTCTGATTAAGAATCTACCATGTAAACAGCCATTTTTAATGACCTTAATCCGATTAAGGTCATACTCGAAGTAAACACAAATCGAATTAAGACAGGTGAAGACATGTGAACACTTTAATCACATTATTAATGAGAGTTTTCACTGCATTTTGCGACAGGACACGATCACACATGGCAGTGCTCAAACAAGAGCACGACTGTGTCCCAAACCGCATACTTTCCTACTATAGGCATGTAGTAGGAGAAATACATGTCTCTCAGCTAGACGCGGTTTGAGACAGCCCACGGCTTCAAGCAGTCGTCTATTTGCACGTACAGTATGACAAATAATTAACTGCACTTAAAGTGTTTGTAAAAATAAATAAAATAAAAACACACAAAACTGTATACGGTACCATAAAGAAGACGAACTGTATGTTTATACGTGAAATTCTGGAGGGATGTCGGACGGCGTGGCGCGGTGACGTAATGACATGTCATGTTAATCGAACTATGTTCTATAATATGTAAACTGGGTACATGACATGAGTATTCTAAAAGTGACTCATGTAAACAGCTTAATCACAATAGTATCTTACTCAGAGTAAGGTCAATAGTTAGATTACTGCTGTCCATGTAAACATAGTCAGTAATGAATGTCTGTTTTCTTTAAACCAGACTTGTCTGAGTCATGTGGGAGGTGGAGATCAGAGGCATGGCATCAGCTCATGCCCTCCTCGCCGGCTCTGTATTGGTGGGAAGCCTGATGCCTGCTCTCACTGTGGAGAACTTCTCAGTGTACAGGACACACTTGGTGTGGCTCTATTCTGTTTCTGCTTGTATTGCTGTAGTCAACATTGCTGTGTTTTGGCTTCTTGGTATTAGTCCACCAACAAAGAAAAACACACTGAGTTATAAGGTATAGATATTCCAAGTCCAAGATATATATTTATAAGTCCAAGACCTTCAAAAGGAAATAATAATTGTGTGTTATATCCATTTTAATCGTATTGTAAATATCTGTCTTTTGTTTCAGTTGTCTCGACTGATTAGATCCTGTGTGTATTTTCTGCTGTCTTGCCTCTTCTTCCACACTGTGGTTGTTCTTTATGGGGCACCTCTGCTGGAGTGAGTATTACAGTACTTTGCCTAAAGTATGTGGACACCTGACCAAATCTTTATATATAACATGCTTTCTATACTGAATGTGTTACTTCCTCCAAATTGCCTTCCACTGTAGTACAAGAGCGTCTAATGAAGCAAATCGCCATGGCCATTGCTGAAGCCCTACAGCCAGCAGGAGTAGCAGTAATAATTTACTCCACTCTTCTGGGAACGCTTTCCACTAGATTCACTAGAAGGCAGTGTTGGCTTGGCGGTTAAAGTTCTGGGTTACTGATGGGAAGGTCGGGGGTTCAAGCCCCAGCACTGCCAAGCTGCCACTGTCAGGCTCTTGAGCAAGGCCCTTAACCCTCTCTACTCCAGGGGCGATGTATCATGGCTGACCCAGTGCTCTGATGCACAAAAATGCATATGAATTGCAAATGAATATGTGATCCGGAAAGACTCATTATCACATTATCATTATCATTCTGGAGCGTGCCAATTGAGGACGGGCACTAATGTCGGTACACAGTCCAGTTCCAGTTCATCCCAAAAGTGATCATTGTTGAGGGGCTCAACAATGATCATGTTTTTGCACATGTTTATATCACATTGTGTACATTGTGTCATGCTGGAACAGGTTTGACTAGGCTACTTCATTCCAGTGAAGGGACATCTTTAAGTTACAGCATACAAAAACATTGTAAACAGTTCTGTGCTCCCAACTTATGGGTGTGATATATAGGTGTGAAGGTCAGATGTCCACATACTTTTGGTCATTTAGTATATGTGTAAATAACACCGGGTCCTACACAGGGTCACGGAGAGCCTGGAGTCTATCGTTCACACCCTGGATGGGGTGCCAACCCATTGCAGGGCACAATCACACACACACACTCACAGACCCATTCACACACTATGAACTACGTAGAAATGCCAGTCAGCTTACAATACATGTATTTGGGAGGAAACTGGAGTACCCAGAGTAAACCCCCAAGGCACACGGAGAACATGCAAACTCCGGGCACACATGGTGGAGGAGAGATTTGCACCCCCAACCCCGGAAGTACGAGGCAAACATGCTAGCCACTAAGCCAGCCTTGCCCCCAAGACCATAACAAATACAGTAGAAAATAATTTATGAGGTCAAGTAAATAAGTAAGTTTGGATAATTGAGTGTTTAACTGAATGCTGTTTTTGTTTTTGTGCAGGTCAGCTCTGGAGACGTTTTCTCTGGCTGTACTGCTCTCCACACTCACTACACTGAGGTGTCTGTGTATGCTCGGTCCAAATGTACAAGCGTGGATCCGGGTTTTCAGTAGAGATGGGTGGGTACTGTTTCTTCACATATACACTATATGGCCAAAATTCTAGGGACACATGAACATCACACTCATATGTGCTTTCTGAACATCCCATTCCAGATTTAGTTCCATTGATTTGTTCATTCAGCCACAAGAGCATTAGTGAGGTAATGCACTAATGTTTAACGAGAAGTCCTGGGGTGCAGTCAGTGTTCCATTTCATCTCAGATATTAACACTACAGCATACTAAGGCAGCAGTTTGGGGAAGGCCCACATATGGGTATGATGGTCAGGTGTCCACATAGTTTTGGCAATACAGTGTATGTTACTGTATGCTGCTGGATATGTTCTCATAGACGTATGTATGTAGATTCTCAGCCCACTGTTCAAGCTTCTCTCTGATATGACCTTGTCAATCATGATCCAGAACTTTTCATAAACATTTCTCACTGAAATCAAAGAAAGACAGCCCCCATATATGTACAGTGCCTTGCGAAAGTATTCGGCCCCCTTGAACTGTTCGACCTTTTGCCACGTTTCAGGCCTCAAACATAAAGATATAAAACTGTA
>JAFFST010054100.1:20851-30867 GCA_022414735.1 Noturus placidus
ATACAGGACCATTCTGGAAGAAAACCTGATGGAGTCTGCAAAAGACCTGAGACTGGGACGGAGATTTGTCTTCCAACAA
Organism: Noturus placidus; assembly: GCA_022414735.1. NCBI lineage: Eukaryota > Metazoa > Chordata > Actinopteri > Siluriformes > Ictaluridae > Noturus > Noturus placidus. The sequence goes on from JAFFST010054100.1 coordinate 20,931, forward strand.
GACAATGATCCAAAACATAAAGCAAAATCTACAATGGAATGGTTCACAAATAAACAAATCTAGGTGTTAGAATGGCCAAATCAAAGTCCAGACCTGAATCCAATCGAGAATCTGTGGAAAGAACTGAAAACTGCTGTGCACAAACGCTCTCCATCCAACCTCACTGAGCTCGAGCTGTTTTGCAAGGAGGAATGGGCAAAAATTTCAGTCTCTCGATGTGCAAATCTGATAGAGACATACCCCAAGCGACTTACAGCTGTAATCGCAGCAAAAGGTGGCGCTACAAAGTATTAACTAAAGGGGGCTGAATAATTTTGCTCGCCCAACTTTTCAGTTTTTTATTTGTTGAAAAAGTTTGAAATATCCAATAAATTTTGTTCCACTTCATGATTGTGTCCCACCTGTTGTTGATTCTTCACAAAAAATGACAGTTTTATATCTTTATGTTTGAGGCCTGAAATGTGGCAAAAGGTCGAACAGTTCAAGGGGGCCGAATACTTTCGCAAGGCACTGTATATGCCACTAGGTGGAGACCCTGAACCATAAATACATTTGAGAACAGTAACACATGCTGTATCAGGTACTGATGATTTAAAAGTAAATATCACAGTGTTTGCAAATATTCCAGGTCACTCAAATGAAAACTTAACAGAGGTTAAAGCTGAAAATGCTTTAAGTGATATTGGTAGGACTTGGTGTTCTTTCTGAGTCTAGGTTGTGTATAATTTTGAGTGAAGAGAACATGTCCATGGCCCTGGCTCAAGAAAGCCCTGTGTTTATACAGCTGTGTTATCTCAACCTATGCACTGCATGAGGTTTAGCTCTTTTGGACACAAATAATCTGACATTAATGCACTTGCAGTGAAATCTGGTAATTACATATCATTACAGAAATTTCACTTAATTTATGGGTAGACTAAGTATGCTTTCCTTAATTAGCATTAATTAACATTGAAAGACAATGATTCATGATAAAGAAATTGTTTGTATTATTCTTTATCAAATAATAATCCAGTTAAGCCAAACCTGCGTTAATAAGTAGTTATTGTCAACATTTTTAAAATAAAATTTACAACATCTAGTCACATGTTGTATTATGTAAATGTATGTGGACTTACTTAAGTCAAAAATCGGAAAAAAAATCCACAGGTGTATATGCAAATGCATTTAATTAACATTTACACAAATATTCATTAATAAAGGTTTACCATCACTTCAGGATTGTTTTTGTGTTTAGATCAGGGATGTACAAATTTGATATTGAATATCAAAACCAGAGATAATATTGACCTGAAAATTTGGATCACATCGGATCAGATGTACTGTATTCTCTGATTTGACCCATCACTATTACAGTATTATCTCGAAATAAATAAGAAACAGGATTAACGCACCAGAGTTTTTCATAATTAGATAAAGCATGTATCAATGACCAAAGGATGTATCAATGACCTTAAACAAACAACTAATTAGTCATTTAGTAGGGCGCAAGGTGGCTTAGTGGTAAGCACGTTCGCCTCACACCTCCTGGGTCAGGGTTTCGACTCCCACCATGGCCCTGTGTGTGTGGAGCTTGCATGCTCGTCCCGCGCCGTGGGGGCATCCTCCGGGCACCCTGGTTTCCTCCCCCAGTCCAAAGACATGCATGGTAGGTTGTGTGGCACGGCGGCTGTGGCTCAGTCAGTAGAGCGGGTTGTCCAGTAATCCACTAATCGTAGGGTTGGTGGTTCGAATCCCGGCCCGGGTGATCACATGCCGAAGTGTCCTCGGGCAAGACACTGAACCCTAAGTTGCCCCCAATGGCAAGCTAGCACCTTGCATGGCAGCTCTGCTACCATTGGTGTGTGAGTGTGCTCTCATTTGTAAGTCGCTTTGGATAAAAGCGTGGTATGTGGTAGGTTGATTGACATGTCCAAAGTGTGTGTAGTGTATGAATGTGTTTGTGATTGTGCCCTGCGATGGATTGGCAGCACCCTGCCCGGTGCTCCCTGGGATAGGCATCCAGGTATCCCCGCGACCGTGAAGAAAAGGATAAGCGGTATAGAAGATGGATGTATGGTCATTTAGTAATTTATTCATCATAAAGGTGCATGCACACACATTTATTATTTATTTTTCAAAAATTCAGTTTCTGATGTTTTTTGTACCTGCCTTCAATATTTTCTAAAGAAATTAGTTGTATTTGCTGTATTTTCCAGAACATAATAAATGTCAATTCAAGCACAGTAACCCTGATCAACATAAACCAGTTTAGACCAGATGTGGAAAACATGTCATTCAGCATTACATGACCTTTCTTTGTCACACAAACTCCATATCTAGCTGCCCACACTGTCCACATGAGAGTAAAATCCACCTGCTCCTGCTGGTTTTTTTTTTTTTTAAATCCCAGTGGTATCCCACTCCCAATGCACTTTCATTCATTCATTTGTCAGCAAACGCATTAACCTGATCAGGAACACATTGCATCCGGAGCCTATCCCAGGAATGCAGCCTGGATGAGAGATTCTAAAATGATTCCTAGAAATGAATATGCTGTACATTGTGTCCGATGGCTTTCAATTGCAATGTTGAGTAAAAAGCGCTTGTCTGTTGCAGGGCAATGTCCGTGTGGGACACCTCGCTTCAGATTACTACTGGCTGCAGTGTAGTTGGAGCCTGGCTTGGAGCTTTCCCCATTCCTCTTGACTGGGACAGACCCTGGCAGGTCAGTACAGAATCAGATAGCATATACACATTAATATCATACTGTAATGCCCATTTAAAAGTAATGGACAACAAGGCTGTGTACACTTTACACATACCAAAATATATAGAGTGGAGCAGATATTCTGATGTAGAGCGTTTTCACTTTTGATGTCAAGAAATATTTAGTTACGTATCACTGAACTCTGCCTATTGTGCAGAGAAAAAAGGAAACTTCAAAATCAGGAACATAAGAGAGAAGTGTCCCTGTGGGAGGTGGTTTCCACCATTAGATGGTTGAAAGTAACTTGGGTATGACAACCTTGCAAGGTCGTTTCTGTGATTTGAGAGATTTATGCTAAGCGAGCTTCTGTTTTTAACCTCTCCAGCAGTTTCGGCAACTTTCTTTACAGTAGGAACATTCCCATAAGGCCTGTAAATGACCTGATTCCAGGACTCACTCCAAAAACATTACAGAGGATTTAAAATCTTTCACATTTAGCTCAGGTCCTATTCCGGCCAAGTGGCTGAAGATGTAATATCAATGTCAGAGGCTCAAGGTTCAGAGTAATCCAAGCATAGTATGTAATGTTTCCCTGTAGGAACTATAGGAAGGAACCACAGTCAGGTAGCAAACAACTTTGGGGGCAAATATTATTGGACACAAAATGACCAAGTCTGTCATAGCCTCCAGGGAGAGAACTTTTGTAAAGAATGAAGTGAGGTTCATGAAAAATTAAAAGTTCTCCGAGCGTTAAAGGGCTGCACTGCAGCTTAAATTATTGATACATGGCACAGAGACATCGATCAGAAAAGCAGCTGGTGTTTGCCCTCAAAATGTCATACTGAAGTCTCCCATTTGTTCTTTCTTTCTCACTCACTCACACACACCTGTCCATAATTAGCACTAAAAGTGGTATTGTATGCAGTTTAACTGGAACACCATGGTCCTCTTCAGTGTAAGGTATGATGTAGTGGGCTTTAACTAACAAGAAAAAAGCTCGGTGGAGGATCTTCTCCCATAGAGAGGTGGAAAGCTCTGACTCATACTGTACAACTGCTATTCTCAGCACTTTGATCCACCAACGTAATGAAGCCCATATCACAAGCACAGCTCAGGTTATAATTGGGAAAATCAATCTAGCCTCTCTTCAAATCTTCTTGTTTTTATGGCAGAGGAGTAGACGTTCTTCCTCTAATAAGAAAGGAGAAAAAGCAGAGGAGAGCATGCATGGGATCAACTAGTGTTTCCTGTAATGAGCCAGCTGGAGCCGATTACCGTAAATCTGCCAAACATGACAAAAGGAGATCAAAGAGGAAAATTCTGACTGTAGTGGAAATACTGGTCCTAAATGTTGCGGAGTTCAATGAAGACCGGATCAAAACATAGAACAGAGACGTCGCTCCTTTATCTTTAAAGGTCACTGCTTGAGATGTTTTCAGGACAACAATTTAATACGCATTTAGTCATTTAGTGAATCTCACTGAAATGTCATGTCTATCACCAACATGAGCAAGGATTATAAATTTTCACTTCTGCACCACAGCTTTACTCTGTATGAGATCATGCTTCCATCTGTAAATACTTATAATAAATAACGTTTTTTTTATACCTTCTGATGAGAGAAAAGATTCAACAGAGACAGCATTTATGAAAAAAACAACAACTTTATGTTCAGCAAACATCAGTTTGAGGCAAGTCAGATAAAATGTACATAAAGTATTAATCACTATTCACTGAGTTGTAACTTTATGTTAAGAAAATAATTCGCACCATTTAATAGACTTCATGGAGTTTCCCATTTGCAACTCACTAGGTATTTAATGCACAATATTCATAAAGCTTTGTTTATTTAAAAAAAAAAATCATTTCTTTTGGAAGCTGCAAAAACACTCAAATCACTGCTTGCATTTACTGTGCAATAAAAATACATTGAAAATAGCTAGTGATTCTTCAATTCAGTACTCGATATAGTTTGAAAATGCAAAATAATTCTGAGCTGAGGCTTCAAAAACATACAAATCAAAGCTATGTGCATTTAAAAAAGAAAAGAAAAAAAAAAAAACAGTTTAAAGCTTTGGGTATGAAAGTTGACCATTAAAACACCACAGTGATCTTGTTGGTTGCAGCCAGTGAGTTGTGAAGTTACAGAGTCGATTGGTTGTAGCTGATTCAAGCTTTTCTGTGGCTCCTCCCTCTAGGTGTGGCCAATTTCCTGTTCCCTTGGGGCGACAGGAGGATTTCTTACAGGACTTCTAGCTGCTCCGATCTGGATCCGTTGGCATCGCAAGCAGCTCACCTACAAACTCAAATGAAGGACAGGCATTTACAGGCACAGGCCGCACTCTGCACGAGTGTCCAGCAAGGGCTGTGTTGTAAATCAGCTCTTTTAAAGGTCAAGTCCTCAGAGTTCAAATGCAGCAACAGAAAGTATATTTTAAATTATTTGTTCCTTCAATTGTTGCAGTGGATTTATACATGTATACTTGATCATTCCGGTTTCAACTTTCCTGGAAAAACCCCAAACTGGAAAGAGAAATGTTTTGTAAAAGGCAACCTCATGTTACCAGATGCAGGTTCCCCCTTTTTTTTTTTTTTTTGAGAAATAAAGTCTTGCTTCTGTAAATGTCTGGGGTGTTTGGTTGTGCTCTTTAGGCTGTCTGCATTTTCTCTCCAGACCACACATGACTGCAGAATCAAAACTGGAAATACAGTCTGAGTGTTTCAATCATCAGGATTGTTGTAGTGTGCCATTCATTGTCTTGCCCTTGCAAGTTTAAAATTTTCTGTGCTTCTGTGTGATTTTATCTGGTGTCGTCTCGTTCGTGTTTAGTGTCCTTCTTAGTCACTAGTTCGCAGACGAATGCTTTTTGTTCTTCTCATTCACTCACTCCCTCCTTCCAAGACTTACAGTTGTTCTATTTTCTAAGCAGTAAAGAATTTCATACCTGTGTCCCCTTCCCACCCCCCCACACACCTACTCCAGAATGTGTTTACATTTTTTTTTTCGCCATACGTTTATGGCAAGGTTGTGCTCTGGTTGATTTTTAAAATCGCCCTCTTTATTTCGTGGGACGTGTTGTAGCTCTGACACCAAATTGTTCCTGAGCTGGTGTGTGACAGGATGCTCACGTGATAAGGCAGCAGTTGATGCACCGTGGGCCGAGACGTCGCTTCAGCACACCTTTCTTGGGAGCCAAAATGGCGATAATAGCCTCATCGAACACTGTTTTCAAGCCTTTCTGTGTCAGGGCTGAGCACTCCACGTAACAGCAGGCACCAATCTATACACACGTGCACAAAATGGTTAGAATTCAGAACAACTTCACGCCATGTGTTACATACTGGATTTCATCCCTAAAAACATCTATTTTTTCAATTAACTGTTACCAGTAAGGAGTTACATTAGTAAGGAAATGATTCAATGATGAAGTGGCTTGATGTGGTGGAGTGCAGTTATTGTTACCACCCCAACGTGTTCTACTCCTCCTATACCACAACATTTCACCAAAAGTAATCATTATTAGTTATTTAAGTATGGCGTATCTTGCTTTTTAATCTCTATATATACAGTGTGGTCCAAAAGTCTGACACCACAAGTGAAACTGCTTCTATTTTTCATTATTTTCTAATTTCATACAAAATGTCTCATTACAAATTATATTACATTTACATTACATTTATTCATTTAGCAGACGCTTTTATCCAAAGCGACTTACAAATGAGAGCACATTCACACACCAATGGTAGCAGAGCTGCCATGCAAGGTGCTAGCTTGCCATCGGGGGCAACTTAGGGTTCAGTGTCTTGCCCAAGGACACTTCGGCATGCGATCACCCGGGCCGGGATTCGAACCACCAACCCTACGATTAGTGGATTAGTGGACAACCCGCTCTACCGACTGAGCCACAACCGCCCCTTATTACTGACAACAACTTGAGTGAAAAGTAGTATATTTGAAATATATAAAACATGAGCTTCAGAGTTTCTTAGTATTTGGTATGTCCTGTTTTTACTTTAATGGCAGTGTGCACTCGAGCTGGCATGGGCAACACAAACCTTATAATCCATTTTATTTTAAATCCATAGTAGTGTCATCTGAACACATGCTTCAATAGAGGAGATTATGCATGAGGAGATTATCTAACCTTCTATATAAAGCAGTTAACATGGACACCATCACAAAATTTGATTACATTTACATAGGCACAGAGAAACAGTGCAGAATTTTGAATATTAAATATTCAAGATATTGAACCTTTACTTTATTTGGTATTTCAAAATACTAAAACTTTCAGATAATTTACAATTTTAAATGAAATTTTTTTTTCAAAATCCCAGATTTTCAATGTGGTCTCTGGACCCCCACTGTATACTGTATTTAATTAATAATTAAGTAATAAGTTACTACTTGCTACACCACAGTGCTAGTAAATTCTTGATTTCTGATCATTTTGGAATAATTTTCAAGAACAGCATGGCTCTGACTTTACTTTGCAAGACAAATGTTCATATTAACGTGTTTGTTCTAATCTGTTACCATTTCTATAGTAACAGCTATCTGATGGAGACTCGTATGCTGGATGCGCCACATTATCTAAAGATAAAAATAAACATAAAAGTGCTTTATCATTGGTGTCAGTGCTTTGTAATGGTGAGAAACAAAGCCGTTCCTTTAAGAGGAAGTCTTCAGGATAGAGGAGTTTGTGCTGTGTGGTTTCTCAATAAAATGACAAGCTGCATTTTTTCTTCTTTCTTTTTCTTCTCTTATTTAGTTTCAAGCGGGAAAAAAAAGAGGCTGGTTGGGGAACATCTATATAGTTGTTATAACAAGTGATATCAGGAACGAAGTTGTTCTTGCAGATACTGCATAGCATTAAATGAAGCTAAAACTTTTTTAAAACTAAATTTTAAATAAATATGAAATTGTAATTATAAGTATACTGCTGTGGTTAAACGGTAATAATACATGATGTTATTGGAAAATAATCAACTGTGTGTTTGTAACTGCCTTCTATTTTTTGTCACACGTCCCTGTTGATTATTGTCCTATAACTGCATGACCCATTATGTTTTATTCCTTATGTAGGTAACCCCTGAGACCTCTACTATCTTCATACTAAACCCATTTCTTATCAGACGAGAGAAATATAAAGAAAGAAATAATGAGGAATACAAGCTTTGTAATTATTCAGTAACTATAGTGAAGATAATTGAAAGGACTGTAATTTAGATCCACCAACAGATATTGGGAGTTTGTCCTTTTTGCCTTACCTCCTTTGCCAACTTCTGCCCCTGTTCTGTCATTATGGGCTTCTCCTTCACATCATTCAACTTTGTGATGGTCTTGGGGTCATCTCTCAGATCAATCTGTAGCACAGGAGGGAAAAAAATGGTATATGTCGACTATTCAAACTTTAGAGCACATTTAAACAAGTTCAAAACTTTTCTTGGAGGCATGTGAGCGGTTAATTATGCGAGCACATGTAGTCTATGCATCTTTATTCTCAGGGTGGTGGACGGGATTCCATATGTCGAGGTTTGTTTTTAGAACAGAAGGCTCCAGGATATCTGACCCAAAGCCAGATGCTACACACATTGCCCTTTGCCCTAAAAACCTCCCTTACAGTTGACTGGAATGATCTCAATCTCTTTGTATCTTGGCTTTAATAAAAATCGCCCCACTGCTCAGTTTGGGTTTCATAGCGCTGCATATTTGGTGCATCAAGTCATTTTCTAAAGTTTATTATTATTATTATTATTATTATTATATTTCTTTTTATGTAGATCAAGTTCTGAAAATGGCACCATAATCGTAACAGATCTACGTATCCCCTCAATGAGACATTTTACACAGTTTCACTAATAAATAAGCCCTGGAAGGAAGTGTCAATGGAAAGCATATACACTAATGCATACACACACCGAGTACAAAAACAAGTACTGGAAAGAGCATATTTTCTGTGTATGAATCATCAAACTTCTTCTGATGTTCAGTCATGTCCTTCACTGCACTGTCACGTCCCTAAGCTGATAATTACACTGAATTTATCTCTTAATTTTCTTGTACTTAAAAATAACAGTAAAAGTACTCAGTGGACCTCAAACATGAAAAATTGGGAAGTTAGACAAAAGGAAACTTTCTAAAAGAGACAGTATCTGGGTTAATTGTGAACAGATATATTGTAATACTTATTGTTTTTGATTATATGGATCAGCTAGATCTCAACTAAAATACTTGTTGCATGGTATTTAAAATGTTAAAAAGAAACTCAATAATACTGCTTCAGTTACTAGTATAGTCATTTTCCAATAACAAAGGATTTTACACAGCTTTGAAGAATGTACCTGACTGAACAAAAGTGGCCTTGGAAGTCAGACATTGAGCTTCGCTAAAGTCTGGTATGTTTCCTTTCTTGACCAACTACTTTTACATAAAGAAGCAATCTGACTGAACTTGCAAATGAACACGTACACAGCTTTCCAATAGCCTGTCAGCAAACATGACATTTTCTTGTTTACTCACAAATGAAAGTTTAGACCAGAGACTATACAGTATCTTGGTCCAAAACACTTTTTCTCTTTCATAACAATTTTTATTGATTCTCATACACTTTTCAGAGTACAACAAGATATATCAATACAGAATCAACATTTTTTACCCCGATAACAGCCCCTCCCACCCCACCCAGGAAAGTTTACATTTGATTAATTTACTTATGATTCATTTACATGTGATTTAATTACATATGATTCATTTTCATAAATCCATACAGAATCAAACCTTTAACCCCAGTAACACCCCCCAGCAAGATTTACATATGATTAATTTATATATGATTCATTTATATGTAATTTTACATGTGATTCATTTACACATGATTCATTTTCATCCCCCCCCTCACCCCGGCACATGATGGCTACACTAACTATTTCTGGTTGTATAAATACTATAAAACCCAACAACAGGCATAAGACTCAAGGGCAATATATAAATCTTATAAATCTTAAAAGGCGTGCCTGTTCTAGCTGTTCTGGGATCAATATTACTACTAACCATCTAATAAAGTAAACCATAGGGATATAAATAGTCAATTAGAGCCGGAGTGATTTCCCCTCCCCCAACCCTCCCCCAACCCCAGACACCCAAAATCTCCACAACCCAAAGGAGACAGCAGTGTATCCCTCTATAACCAAAAGTTGTCCACACTGAGACAACCTCTCGGAAAGAACGCTGAACTAACCAACCCT
>JAFFST010054100.1:46128-61647 GCA_022414735.1 Noturus placidus
GGTATAAAGTTCGTTTCACTTCTCAAATATCACTGTGTTTGTCTCCTATATGATATATTTAACTGATTTTGTTTAATCCTAAGAACCAACGATTTATGAAGGAAAATCATTGAAATAAACAAGGTTGCCCAAACTTTTGCAGACCACTGTACATGGTAAACATTTCATTACTCTATTTTAGGGAATTTTTGGGAAGGACATGCTTCCTATGTAGTCATAAAGCATTCACCAGTGGTCTCTGGATGACTAATGTCTCAGTCTGTTTGTAGCATTCTCACATCTGCATGCTGGTTAAAGCAGTCTGAGATTGATAGTATTGATAGTAAGCAGACATGAAACTGTGGAAATAACAGCAAATCAGAATGAATGTACATTCACCTAAACAGATGTTCAGGGAAACCAGGAAGCGTGGGTTTTTGGGGATTTTTAAAATTTAAATAACACAACCCAATTAGCCAGTTTATAACCATATAACACTATATAACCATATATGGTTTATAACACTATATAACCATATGTGTGCGTGGAGTTTGCAAGTTTTTCAATTTTGGAGTAGTCTAAGAAATGCATCATCTAGCTATACAAGTGTAATAAAACAAATCAAGTGGATGATAAAATTATAATATTGTGACAATCCTTGCGATATGCTTTGGTGAAGAAAGCCAAATCTTTCATCTTTATGCAATACAAGTACATAGTATAACTATTACTATTACAGCAGCATAAAATAATACACCACATTTCAAAGAAATTTCCAAAGAAGAGAGAAAAGCTTGAATGCGCAGTGATGGTAAGCCTGCTCAGATCTCAGTACGCGAACAGAGAAAGTGTATGAGAAACTGAAGGCAGAAATTGAAATCAGGACACTATGAACACTCACTGGTAATAATTTGGAGTTCAATCTACTGTTCTTCTAAGTTAAAAGAGAGGATTCACCTCCCTCATTTCTCAGCACGCTCGCTGCTGGAGCGCTCTACATGTCACAACCAATCAGGCAGTGTACATGAAGTCGTACATTCACACGTCTAACAAGCTAAGTGAAGCTCTGTTTCCATCCACACAAGAAATGATGAGCAAGACATGATGTTTCTAACATGATCCCAGCCAGCTGGAATATCGCTGCTTAACTAATCATCAGTTTGTATTTTCCTTTATCTCCAGAGCTCTGTTCAGCACGTAACAGACAGTTTCACTGGGTTCAGCGTAGCAGTGCAGAGTTTGTGAGATAAAATGAGGTTTGTCTGAGGTTTTTTAATCAGCTGGCTGTGGGAATACGATGGAGTGCAGAGAATAGCACAGTTCATCCATCACCACCAAACAGGAACAACAAGCTCAGAAGCAGAGACATGCATACTGCACCATGGAAACACACAGCACAGATAAAAACGCTTAGATCTACTACACACATCGCTCAGTACTGCACAAATGTAGCACTATAAGTGTCTGCTACCATATCAGAGGCATTTGGTCATCACAGACTTGACAGAGAGTCCTGATTTGAATCCACATGCTAGAGTATTTTCATTCGAAACAGTAGGGTTATGTTGGAGCATGGGCGTAGGAGCCATTATACATGGGGGGCCGGGGGCATGTATAATGGCTCGCATTGCCATGATACATTTCAAAATCTAGGTTTTGTCGTGCCACCCTGTCTTATTTCCTAATCTCAAATTTTATTTCGCATTGCCTGCCTTTCTCTGAGGATTTCTGAGTTGGACTGTCTCCAAATGAATAACGTCTGAAAGATAATTCAATTTAAACCTTCGCTATAATAAGCGCAGGGGTCAGACTCGAGTAGCTAGGACTCGCTGAACCATTTGCCAAGTTTGACGAGGGCAAAGTGTCTGTCACTGCAAGGTAACAAGCAAAACCTGGTATGAATATTCAGAGAGGTGGCTACTCAATGAACACAATGAAAGAGGGATGGACTCATTTGGAGATGACGCGAATATTCCGTGACCATTTGTGGGAAAAAACCTCACATCCTGAGGTGAGGGCGGTTACGACACAGAATTCAGATGCTCTTGAGCACACTATTGTACAGATGAAAGGTTTTTCCACTTTGTATTTGAGGTAGGATATCGTAGCTTTTCCAGCCCATGAAATTGCTGATTGTTTGCTGGTTTTGATTGACAGTTTTGTTGTCAAAATGCTTATATATCCTTTATTTTATGAAACTGTCAAATATGCATATGTTTGCAAGCTAGCTAGCACATCAAAATTGTATGTATGTGCTATTGCTACGTATCCATAAACGATTTAATGGTAACGTTAGTCAAAATGTTCACACAGAGATGAGCATCCTACAAAAAATCTGAAGAGGAAGAGGACAGAAGAGGATGAACAGCAGGTCACAGGAGTAAAAAAGACTGCAGAGGACGAGCCTGTAAATTGTATGGATAGCTACCAGTTAGCAGTGTTGGATATTTGGGAATGGGGGCGCCATCGTGTGAGGAGTGCTCCCACTGTTGCGGAGTTGGAGACTGTGTGTTTTCATTTTCTGTCTTGATTCTGGAAAACGTCCTTAATAAAATAAAGGATATTATGCAGTTTATGGTTTGTAGTAGTTTTTCTTCTAGTTATATTATAGTCTGTCTCTCTGACTGTGCTACCAAGTCTTTATAATCTCATCTCCCAAATCTGAGTATTCTCAATCTTCTATCACTGCAAATCACTAATTACTACATTAATACATCCCAAAAGTTATAGAGAATGTTCCCGAACCCCAGCATCCACCCTCACGTTCAAAATCGCTCCTACACCCCTGGCATTAGAGGCATGTTGAAGAGCTTGAACTATTGCCATATCAGCTAATAACCATCATAACTTATAGTATACTTATGAAGACAGAACATAAAGCCCACAAGAAAGCATTTAATTGGACTCTAATGCAATGCACGCCCACGAGTACAGAGTACACCACACTCCCAACAAATCGATTGAAAACTGGCATAATTTGTATTTATGGAGATGGAACATAAGCAGTCATTATTCTAGACAGGATTAAAATGGATACAAACGCTATACCCAGAACCAAGTACAGAATTGATAAAAAAAATTATGAAAATATCATTCATTCATTTATCATGAGTATCAAGAGCCTATTCTGGGAACACTGGACAAGATGCAGGAATGCATCCTGGATGGAGGGCACTGCAAGTCACCATGCTCACACACATTCATACCTAAGGGGTTATTTAACATAGCCAATCCATCCATGGCATGTTTTTAGGAGGTAGGAGAATCTAGAGGGACACTGGGAGAATAATCCTGCACAGACAGTATCCTGACCTGAGGATCAAACTAATAGGAGAATATCCATCCATCCATCCATTTTCCATACCGCTTATCCTACACAGGGTCACAGAGGAGCTTGGAACCTATCCCAGGGAACTCAGGGCACAAGACAGGGGACACCCTGGCACAATCAGACACACATTCACACACTACGGACAATTTAGAAATGACAATTCAGCCTACAATGCTTTAGGCTGAGGACAAGACAGGAGTACCCAGGGGAACCCCCAAAGCATAGGGAGAGCGGCAACCATGGAGGTGCGAGGCAAATGTGCTAACCACTATGCCATCGTGCTCCCCAGTAGGAGAATATCTCAAAGGCAATATTTTTTTCATTTTTTCACTGTGTGCAGTAATACAGTTGTTTACACAGTCCCTCCAGGATTTCGTGACTTTGTGATAGCAGAAATGCAAATTATAAAAAATATAATACAAAGTTAAAAATAATGCTAAATTAAGCCAACTCTGCAATATTAGGATGAACTTGCGATTTTCCGCAGATTTGTGCCAAGACGTGTCATGTGTGATCATTCAGACAAAACCCTCTTCGATTCACGTGTGTCGAACAGGAGTACAGCTAAAAGGTCTCATTTACCAGAAAAAACAATCACTGACAAAGGTCTCGCAAAACAATTTTGAGCATTTGCAATGTTGCCAATTCAAGTAGTTTTCCCCCAAAAAAGTAAAAAAATCCACAGGCATTGCAAGAAAAAAAAACAAAACGCACCCAATATGATTTCCCAGGCACTTTCATGTAGAAAAACATTGTAAATGGTAAATGGCGCACTCATGTAGCACTTTTATCCAAAGCGCTTTACACTGTGTCTCATTCACCCATTCACACACACACTCACTCACCAATGGTAGAAGAGCTGCCATGCAAGGTGCTAGCTTGCCATCGGGGGCAACTTAGGGTTCAGTGTCTTGCCCAAGGACACTTCGGCATGTGGAGTCATATGGGCCGGGATTCAAACCGCCAACCCTACGATTAGTGGATTAGTGGACAACCTGCTCTACTGACTGAGCCACAGCCGCCCCTGTACAGTGTACAGTGAAATCAGTACAGTACAATCATTGTACAGTGAAATCAGTAGCAATTAAAAATGCATTAGGAACCATAGAATATATTTTTCAAACACTGTTCTGGGCAGCATACTCACTCCAAGCTGCTTTTGATGGAATGAATAAAGAAATGTTTTGGTAACTAAAATATAAATTTGGAAAGATTGAGCCAAACAAAATAAAGCACCATTGTGTATGATATTTATCCCGTGTCCTGATGTGTGCAAGAAGTCTGTACGTGTGTGCGAGCATGTGTATGAGTGAGAGACTGACTTGCATTAAACTGCCAAAGCCAAAACCTAAACCTTCAGCTGCTTTGATCACTCCACAAGCAAACTCTACATCAAACCATGTACTCTGACCCAACTTACAAATATATACAGCACATTCATCTTCTAGATAAGTATACAGAACATTCTAAAGTTAGTTTATACAAGAGACGTTTCTAAAGTAAGGAATAAAACACTTTGCTGTTATAGGAAAATGATCAACAACAGGGTGGTGTGAAGTATTTTATTCATTGTTTACCACTGCAATTTAATTTTTATTTATTAAGGAGCAACTCTCCTTCCATAAATGTTAACTAGATGCTTCATTACAGAAAGCTTCCCTGTCGCAAACGGTATATATTTCAGTTTAGTAAATAACATTTTTTTTCACGTTTAAATTCGTTTTATTGTAAGGCATTTTTTGAGAATCTACCATACAAAGTCACTGTGAAATATAAATGATTATTATAATATAATAATATACATGATAGTGCAGGGGTCTTCAATGTTTTCCAGGCCAAGGACCCCCAATTGATGGCGAGATGGAGCGGGGACCCCCTAATTATATATATTGTATGAAATTGTGTTATATCAAACTGGTACCAAAACTTTTGCGACCCCCATGCAGTACCTCCGTGGACCCCCTGTTGAAGACCTCCGTGATAGTGTATTAGAAGTATTTCATAACGTATTAGAACGAGTTTGATTTGCTGTCAGAGCTACAGAAAGTTTCTGACCAATCAGAATTGAGAAATCAACAGTGCTGTGGTATTCATTTGAATGCTTACCATTTTAACAATATACAATGTCATTGCAATGGAAAAAAGAAATTACACACACACACACACACACACACACACACAAAGTATATACAACTAATCTCAAACAAATCTCACACAAAATTTTGATGTCTGAAATGTTGTAGGTAGCTAGGTTGGAGAACAAGACAGTACTGTACTTTATTATAAGAATTTAGCTTACGTTTGCTGGCATAGAACTTTTTATTTATTATTATTTTTAAATGGACTATAAAGTCTCATTTTTTCCAAACATTTTAAATGCCAAGCAAAGTGGGTTGTAAGGAAAAAAAAATCTATACGAAAGAATATTACTGTGGAAATTTATTATAAGGTAAAAGGATGCACATCAATAAATTTTGTCTAATCTTCTGCTAATAAACAAAAGCTAAACAAAAGAAACTGACTAACAATTTGGTCTTGTTAGCAGCCATTAACTTAAGCAAGTCATTTTCTCAAGACTATAACTTGAAGTAAAATATACAATGTAAATATAATACCATTCATTAGAGCTACTCAGTCCATAAAATATTTTAAATTACAACAAAACAAAACAATCTACTTAATTTACAAAGCAGCTTCACTACCACCTCCATACTGAAAAAGCTCACCAATAGCGAAGCTGAAAAACAAACTCACTAATGCACATAGTGAGGCAGCTCGGTTGCTAGCCAAGCTATTAATGAGCTAGTATTCCTGAAATGCTAACAATTTTTGTGCAGAGACGCATGTCAACACTGACATTGGATATGAGAAGTTGATCCTGTGACCATAGACTGATCTTACCAGAACACATTTACTGCTAGCTGATGTTACCTAACTAACTTAACCTACAATGTAAGGTGGTGTACTTCATGCATTTTTTATTTTATTTTATTGTAAGTGTAACATTTCTGTGGAAACTTTCTACCACTGTCATTGTTAGATAAAACTGCTCTATAGAGTACTGTAAAAATGATGCTTTTTTGGAGGCCAACCCAGAAGTTAGCATCACCCTGTTTCCCTTGACAAAAAGCCAATAGCCAAAAATCATGAGTTAGGTATTACGAATGTATTTGATGTCATAGAATAAAATGTTAAAATATCTTGAGCTTGTGTTAACCACAAGCCTTATTTCAGGCATTTAGTCAACAACCCATTTAAAACCCCCATTGACTTCGGGGACGACAGAATCGGAAGTGCAAATATAATAACTAATTTACAGGTTTTATGACTCATTTTTGAGGCACTCTGTTGCCCCACCATTCATTTATTTGTCAAATACAGTCCATAATCCATCTTTTAGCTTCCTACATTTGACAGAATTTCCCTGTGTAAACACACTAGACAGTTACGTATACTCAAAAATAATCAGAGTTACACGGCCAGGTTTGCAGACACACCCTCTCATTTCTCATCTAAACAAGAGCTCTGATCAATCACAAAGTTCATAGTGTTTTTAAACCAAACCCAGCTGTGCGAGCACGGGGAAGACTTAAAATTTCGCCTGCTTTGAAATCAAACCCCAGCATTTGGCCCTTCCTGACCCTTCTGCAACATCTGGCCCACTCCTCACATTTTCATTCCTTCATTTCCAGAACCCTTTAAAGTGCTCTGAATGAAAAATAGCAGCCATGAGAGATCCAGCTTTTGGCTTTGCTCTGGAGAAAAGCCTGGGTCTCAGAGTACCTCTTATAGTGCACGCTCAGCACAGCACAGCAGATCTGCTTCTATTCACACAGCTCATGCCTCCTCAGCCATCTCATTAGAGCATCAGACCCGCAGAGATCCATTTCTCTGAAGCAGACCACCTTCTAAGAACGGAAAAAAAGCTTCCTCTCTAACTCTGCGAACAGTCGCTCCTGATTAGTGCGCTCAACTGTTTCACTCCTTTAGATCCTCATTTTGGATCACATGGTTGCACTTTTGCTTTCAATCCAGTAAGACACCATAAGCATATTAACTTTCTAGATTTACACGCAAAGACTAATTATATTTCTTTTTCCAATGTGACTGAATTAATTCGCCAAAACACACATGAAAGCAAATCCTTCCAGACCTCCTTATGATCATTCCACAGACTTATTGTATGAATATTATCCACATGCAACTATACACCAATCAGCCATAACAGTAAAACCACTGACAGGTGAAATTAATAACACTGATTGTCATGTTACAGTGGCATCTGTAAAGGGGTTTGATATATTAGGCAGAAAGTCAACGGTCAGTTCTTGAAGCTGGTGTGTTGGAAGCAGGAAAAATGGGCATGTGTAAGGATCTGAGCGACTTTGACAAAGGCTAAATTATGATGGATAGATGATGACTGGGTCAAAGCATCTCTAAAATTAGACATCTTGTGGGGTGTTCCCAGTATACAGTTGTTAGTACCTACCAAAAGTTGTCCAAGGAATAAATGGTAAAAATAAATGGTAAATGGCAGACTTATTTAGTGCTTATATAGTCTTTACACTGTGTCTCATTCACACACACACTCACACACCAATGGTATCAGAGCTGCCATGCAAGCCGCTAACTTGCCATTGAGAGCAATTTTGGGGTTCAGTGTCTTGCCCAAGGACACTTCGGCATGTGGAGTCACGTGGGCCGGGAATCGAACCGCAAACCCTACGATTAGTGAACAACACGCTCTACCATCTGCGCCACAACTGTCAAGGAAGGACAAGTTGTGAACCGGTGACAGGGTCATAGGCACCCAAGGCTCATCGATGTGCATGTGGAGAAAAGGCTAGCCTGTCTGATCTGATCTCACAGAAGAGCTACTGTAGTACAAACTGCTGAAAAGGTTCATGCTGGCTATGATGGAAAGATGTCGGAACACACAATGGGAAGTTGAGAATCAGAACTGGACCATGGAACAGTGAAGATGGTGGCCTGGTCTGATGAATCATATTTTCTTGTACATCATGCGGACATCCGGGTGCATGTGTGTCACTTACCCGGGGACGAAAACAAGCTGGCAGAGGCAGTATGATGCTCTGGGAAATGTCCTGCTGGGAAACCTTGAGTCCTGGCTTTCATAAGGATATTACTTTGACACGTACTACCTACCTAAACATTGTTGTAGACCAAGTACCCACCTTCATAGCAACGGTATTATCTAATGGCAGTGGCCTCTTTTTGCAGTATAATGCGTTCTGCCACACTGCAAAAATTGTTCAGGAATGGTTTGAGAAACATGACAAAGAGCTGAAGGTGTTGACTTGGCATCCAAATTTCCCAGATCTCAATCTGATCAAGCATCTGTGAGATGTGCTGGACAAACAAGTCCGACCCATGGAGGCCCCACCTCAAAACTTACAGGACTTAAAGGATCTACTGCTAACGTCTTAGTACCAGATACCACAGCACACCTTCAGAGGTCCGGTGGAGTCCATGCCTCACCATGTCAGAGCTGTTTTGGTGGCACAAGAAGGACCTACACAACATTAGGCAGGTGGTTTTGATGTTACAGCTGATTGGTGTTGGCTACACCATCACATTTAGGAATAAGAGCCACTGGATTTTTAAAAATGTTATTCTTGAACCCACCCCACCTTACATTACATTGTGTATAGCTAGTTCTATTCAAATTGCAGTTAGATTCACATTATGTATGTACCATTTTCCTCATGTTTAAATGAATTGTATTCAATTCATAACCCTAAGTATAAGCTTTAACAATTATGCAACTAAGCCTATACAGGAGGATGATGAGGAGGAGAGAAGGAACCAAAATACCCGATTTCATGAGATGATATTTTAAGGAAAAGATTCCGTGTCTGATGTGTCGAAAAGTAATTTGACTGTATAAATAAAGTTGCATCACCTGTTGAGTGACTCATGATTGCACCATTTGAACAAAGTATAAGGCGCCAGGTTTAAACACACAGATGTGCATAACAGTGTGGCGTTCTTATTAAAATGTAACCAGAGAAAAAGATGAAATAATGAGACAGGGAGATGGATTTTGTTCATACCTGACCAGCAGTGTCATACAGCCCAAGAAGGTACTGCTTTCCCCCAACTGTCACACTCACTGCAAAACCAAACATGCAACAGTTACTTTACTACAACATGTGATGATCCAGATACTGTAATGTGTCATGAGGGTTAATGATGTGACTGGCATGTGAGGGAGGAAGTGTGGCTAAACACATCAGCTGCCTTCCCTGAAGCCCACAGGTGGTTTCGATCAGAGGAAGCACGAGACAATGAAAAGCCACACCACACCACACCACACACGCGCGAGAGCGCGCGCGCATACACTGATTCTTTACGCACAGACAGAAAGAAGGTCGTGCATGGTAAGGAACATTATGTAACTGCATTGCTATCAATCATGCACTGATCCCTGAACTTACCTGCGTAATGATCAAACACAGTCGGAACATATTCCTCTGGAAACGCGTCGTTGGCGTAGCTCATCAAGAGGCAAGTTTTGCCGACGGCGCCGTCTCCGACCACCACACACTTCAACATGATCGCACCGGTCCCGTTGGCCATGACACACAGTACATCATCATCATCATCATCATCATCATCATCATCATCAGCTCCTGATCCGCTTTCTCTCACTGTTAAAGAGCAGGTCCAGCCTGACTCACCACCTCACACACCGTCTCTCCTCCACCCCTCTGCGTTTTCCCGTCACACACACCCTGTGCTCTCTAAACCCCTTCCATCCCCATCACTGCCCTTTCTGTGCTTCTCAACACCTTCTCTATTGTTCCACTTTACCTACTTTCTAAAGAGAAAATCGGGCTCTTCTGACTCCACGCTCAGCTCGCTGTCCACACATGGGCGGGGGAAGAAATCCCGAGCAAGGGATCGAGGCAAAAGTACAAGTCTTACTTTGGAGCGCAACCGATTTAAGAGACAGCCTACTTCTTAAAAATATCACTGACTATAGCTGCGTTGACATGGAGAACAATAATCCACTCTTAACCCGATTAAGACCATACTTTGATTAAGAAACTACCATGTAAACAGCAATTTTTACTTACCTTAATCTAATTACAGTCATAATCTAATTAAGCTCTAATCGAATTAAGACAGGTGGAGTATTCCTGTTTTAGTCGTATTATGGATGTGTATTACAGACATGTATCCATCCTATGGGCCCACCACTCGTGGGGTGAATCGTGGGGGTCGGGTGCGCTGTTACATGGTTGGCAGTGAAAGTCAGGGGCCTCGACGGACCAGACTTGGGCGGCAGAGGCTGGCTCTGGGGACGTGGAACGTCACCTCTCTGTGGGGGAAGGAACTGGAACTTGTGCGGGAGGTGGAGCGCTACCAGTTAGATCTGGTGGGGCTTACATCTACACACAGTCTCGGGTCTGGAACCGTACTCCTGGATAGGGGATGGACTCTATTCTACTCCGGAGTTGACCAGGGTGTGAGGCGCCGGGCGGGTGTGGGAAACTCACAAGTCCCCGGCTGAGCGCCGTTATGTTGGAGTTTACACCGGTGGACGAGAGGGTTGCCTCCTTGCGCCTACGGGTTGTGGGGGGGAAAATTCTGACTGTTGTCTGTGCATATGCACCGAACACCAGTTCAGAGTACTCGGCCTTCTTGGAGACCCTGAATGGATTCCTGTATGGGACACCAACAGGGGACTCCATAGTTCTGCTGGGGGACTTCAACACACATGTGGGCAATGATGGAGATACCTGGAGAGACGTGATTGGGAGGAACGGCCTTCCTGATCTTAACCCGAGCGGGCATTTGTTATTGGACTTCTGTGCTAGTCATGGACTGTCTATAATGAATACCATGTTCGAACATAAGGAGGCTCATAAGTGTACGTGGTACCTCTTTAACATTGCGTGGAAGTCAGGGACAGTGCCCAAGGAGTGGCAGACTGGGGTGGTGGTTCCCCTGTTTAAAAAGGGGGACCAGAGAGTGTGTGCCAATTACAGGGGTATCACACTTCTCAGCCTCCCTGGTAAAGTCTACTCCAAGGTGCTGTGTCTTGTGTTTGTCCAGTGAAATGCTCTCTTGAATGTACATGTCTTGCTCTAGAGTAGCAGTAAACGTTATCCTTTTTGGCTTTGCATCTTCCTGCATACTATTCCCTTTTCTAATCATCCCTTGGTTGAAAGAAAAAAGCTGAAATACATTAATTTTGAATAAAATATATTTTGGGCATGTTCACTGTTATGTGTAACTGTTTTCTTTCTCTTTTGGCTACATCTGTTTGAGTTGCCACAGAGGATCACCAAACCACATATTGATTCTGACAGTTGTACAATGGATGCCCTTCCTAACACAACACTCCACATTTTCCGGGCTTTGGAATGGTGAATGACAGAGCGTGCACTGGCTTGTGCAACCCTCCAGTGGCTGGGACTGGTTCCCTGATCTGAAACTGAACCTGGGCCATGGTGATAAGAGTGACGCATGCTAGCCACTAGTCCACCAGGGAATATTCACAGAATTTAAAAAATCAGTTCAAGGTCCATCCATTCCTTTCCCATACTGCTTATCCTACACACGGTCAATGGAGAGCTTTGAGCCTATCCCAGGGAACTCAGGCCACAAGGCAGGGGTGCCAACCCATTAGAGGGTAAAATCACACATGCATTCACAAACTACAGACCAATTGTAAATAAAAATCAGACTGCAGCAAATGTGTTTGGACTGGAGGAGGAAACCAGAATACATGGAGGAAACTCCTGAAGCACAGGGAGAACATGAAAGCTCTGCACACACAGGGCAAAGGAAGGATTTGAACCCCCATCCCCACATATGCGAGGCAAACGTGCTAACCACTAAACCACCATCCCCACATCAAGGTTTTTTCATCTGGTTGTTAAACAGGGTGTAATTGCATGGCCTTCAGATTATGCAGTTTGTATAATAATTTTATGTAATTCTTGTGCTAGCAGTGTTCACCCTCTCAAACAAACAGGTGACAGTCTAGACATTCAGAGTGGTAATGTAGAACACACTTTTCAGCAGTTAGGGGAGTGTTTGACATATTTAAGTGCAGCAAGATCTGTGGACTGTGGCCAGTGTTCACCAGTAAAAGATGTTCAGAGTTAATAAACCATAATATCTGAGGTTATAATCTTGGCGAATTGAATGAATGTATTATTAATTATTTTTATCCTGAGTTAGTTTTTTAAAATGTTTCCACGATTTTGATGCTAATTTGTGCTTCATGGTTTCATGTATCTTAATTTTTCTAAAATTCCAGTGGCTGTTCTTCAGTTTTGGCAATGTAAGCAGTGTAATTTGTAGAGGATCCCTAACTCCTGCTTGCAGTCCAATCAGCTGGGAGTCGGTGGGCTGGGTTGGGATGCGCTGCTGTATCACTTTTGACAGCTACTGCAGAAGTCACGTGACCAAACAATGACCTCATAGCGTGTGTGTGTGTGTGTGTGTGTGTGTGTTGGAGACGCGCGCAGGCGTACAAGTCTCGAGACGCACCCATTCGTTTGAACCTGACATGCATTCAGCAGAGCATGAGGAAACATATATAAGTGACATTTATTCATTACTATTAGAATCTCACAGTGGGCTACTGGTATGCTACATGTTGCACATCATTCTGTAGGATAATACAGTTAACTCTAGAATTATCCACACCTTTCAAAAGAATGGGCTAGAATAATTTTTATAAATGGACATAGTCATTTAAATGTTCCACTCAAAACAGTTTTCTATAACAAACATAATTTTCCTTCAAAAAAATAAATACATGCAGAGAATGTTGACGTTCCTAAATAATGTTTTAATAAATGCAAAGAAATTGTCATCCTTGAAAATAAATACATTTTTATTCACTCCATCCAGAAGTTCTGCTTTTGCTTTTGACCAAACATACACTCACTGAACACTTTATTACACCTGAGTACCTCCTTATTCATACAATTATATAATCAGCCAATCTTGTGGCAGCAGTGCAATGAGTGGCAGTCCTGCAGATGGAAATGCCTTGTTGATGAGAGAGATCAGCGAAGAATGGCCAGACTAGTTCCAGCTGACAGAGAGACTGTACTCAAATAACCCCTCTGCACAGTTGTGGTACACAGAAAAACATCTCAGAATACACAACACGTTGAATCAAAATTGGACAAACATAGCCTGGTCTGAGAAATCACAATTTCTGCTGAGGCACACAGATGGTGGGTCAGAATTTGGCACCAACTGCATGAATCCATGGATCCAACC
Organism: Noturus placidus; assembly: GCA_022414735.1. NCBI lineage: Eukaryota > Metazoa > Chordata > Actinopteri > Siluriformes > Ictaluridae > Noturus > Noturus placidus. The sequence continues at coordinate 59,711 of JAFFST010054100.1, forward strand.
TACCTTGTGTCAACAGACCAGGCTGGTGGAGGTGGTGTAATGGTATGAGGAATGTTTTCTGGCACACTTTGGGCCTATTAATACCAATCAATCATCGCTTGAATGCCACAGAATATTTAAGTAATGTTGCTCACTGTGTGCATCCATTCATGGCCACAATTTATTCATGGCTGCTTCCAGCGTGATAATCCACCATGTCACAAAGCAAAAATCATCTCAAACTGGATTCAAGAATGTGACAGTGAGTTCAGTTTTTATCTGTGGCCCTCCCAGTCACCAGATCTATATCCAATAGAACACCCTTGGGATGTGTTACAACGGGAGATTGGCAGCATGAAAGTGCACCTAAAAATCTGCAAGAATTGCATAATGCAATCATGTCAACATGAGTAGAATTTCAAAGGAATGTTTCCAGCATCTTGTGGAATCCATTCCATGAAGAACTGAGGTTGTTTTGAGAACAAAGGGACACCCTACCCAGTATTAGTACACATTTACATTTCTACAATTTGGCAGATGCTATTATCCAGAGAGACTTATAGAAGCGGTTTGAAGTTTCTGTCAGTAAATACATCCTGATACTGGTTCACTAGGTCACAGACTAAGAATATCATCAGTCTAAAAAACACTTTTGTGAAGGTAGTATAGTAAGAAAAGCACACAAACATATTTTATTGTAATTATAGTATAGTGTGCCTAATGCATTATATGACGAGTATATATATATATATATATATATATATATATATGTACCTATGATATATAGAAAACGCACATTTATTGTCGCTAAAAACAGACAAAAAAATTTAATCGGGCAGGGTAAACGTGTTACATTACACAGCATTAACTCACAATTGCACTTAAAAAAGGTCAAGTTCAACCATGGAAAAAAAATAGCCTTAAGACTATTTTACACCAGACTCCCAGACATGGTCAGCACAATGCCATGGCAATACACTTCTATCTTATTCAATATATGATACACATTCCCTATGCTATATTGTGCAATCTAGGTCCAATTATTTAGTCTCTATTTCAACTTGTAGTCCTACATCAACGGCAGGTGTCCTGGTAATAAATCATAATTTCTTCAAACTTGAAATTCTATTGCCACACAGCCTATGTTCTTAGCCTGAGTGTTTGTTTCATGCCACAGTGTTTATGTATCCATAAGGTGCCACTTATGGGGTGTGGGGGGGGGGTGCACTGATGACCACAGAGTTCCAGCCTGAGACCTATAAGGAGGTCTCAGCCGTGGCGCCACAGCCAGCCAGAGGTGAGCATGGCAGCCGCAGAGCTCCAGCCTGAGGCCATCTCCAGCCCTACCTCCCCTGTTCTGGCTCTCGCTCTGCCTCCCTGCTCAGCTGAGGTCGTCGCTCTGCCTCCCTGCTCGGCTGTGGACGTTGCTCTACCTCCCTGCTCGGCTGAGGTCGGCTTTGTTTGGTTGTTTTGTTATGTTATATATTAAATCTTCAAAATCTGCGCTTGCATCCGTCTCAACTACCCGAACGTGACATTACAACAGGGCTGTCTTTTCAGGAAAGGTTCCAAGTAGAACCTCTTTAGAGTGCAAGAACCATTAACCACGCAAAAAAAGGAAACCTTTTTTCCTATGAGTGTGCTCACCACTAAACTCACCAATGAGTCATTAGTAACAGTGGCACAAATGTGCCATTCCTAATTATTTCCCATATTGCCTCCATCAACAGCAAACCCATAACCAAATCAAAGTTAATACTTTGTAGCGCCACCTTTTGCTGCGATTACAGCTGTAAGTCGCTTGGGGTATGTCTCTCTCAGATTTGCACATCGAGAGACTGAAATTTTTGCCCATTCCTCCTTGCAAAACAGCTCGAGCTCAATGAGGTTGGATGGAGAGCGTTTGTGCACAGCAGTTTTCAGTTCTTTCCACAGATTCTCGATTGGATTCAGGTCTG
>JAFFST010054100.1:127034-151378 GCA_022414735.1 Noturus placidus
TTCAGTGTCTTGCCCAAGGACACTTCGGCATGGGATCACCCGGGCTGGGATTCGAACCACCAACCCCATGGTTAGTGGACAACCCGCTCTACCGACTGAGCCACAGCCGCCCTAACTTGAAGACTTGACTTGTCTTTAAGTACACCCTTATCTGATATGTTTTGCATTTCTGTTCAATAGGATATTGCTGGTTTGTTTACAGATTGGGGGAAATGTTGTTTGTTAAAAGTGAGGTTCTTCAGGCATCCACGCTCATGTTTACACGGCATGGTCAAAAGTTTGTGGACGCCTTCCCGTCACAGCTGTGTGGTTCTTCCTCAAACTGTTGCCACAAAGTTGGAAGCACACAATTATATAGGACTGCTTTGTGTGCTGTAGTGTTACCATTTCCCTTCACTGGAAGAAAAGTAACCTGGACCTGTTCCAGAACGACAATTCCCATGTGCACAAACCAAGGTCCATGGTGACACGGTTTGTCAACGTTGGTATGGACAAACTCGGAGAGTCCTGACCTCAACCCAGCTGAACACCTTTTGGGTTGATTTGAAACACATACTGCATCCCAGACCTCCTCGGCCAACATCCGTGCCTGACCTCATTATTGCTCTTGTGGCTGAATGAGCCAAGCCCCACAGCCACGCTCCAAAATCTATTGGAAAGCTTTCCCAAAGGAGTAGACATTAACAGCAAATAGGGGACTAAATCTGGAATGGGATTTTCAACAAGCACATATGGGTGTGATTGGACAGGTGTCCAAAAACTTTTGGCTATATAGTGTATAAAGACAACAGGAAAGTTAATAGGGCGGCTGTGGCTCAGTCGGTAGAGCGTGTTGTCCAATAATCCACTAATCGTAGGGTTGGTGGTTCGAATCCCGGCCCGGGTGATCCCATGCCGAAGTGCCCTTGGGCAAGACACTGAACTCTAAGTTCCCCCGATGGCAAGCTAGCACCTTGCATGCAGCTCTGCTACCACTGGTGTGTGAGTGCTCACATTTGTAAGTCGCTTTGGATAAAAGCGTCTGATAAATGTAAATGTAATAGCAACTATTTTTTGAATAAATTATATCAATTAAAATTATTATTTAGATGCATTTATTATTTAGACATGCAAAAAAAAACAAAAACATTTGTAAGTTTGTCTTTGTTTGTGCAACCATTCCAAATGATAAACGAAACAGGGCTTAAAGGTTTAGTAGTGCTATTTGAGCATGTTGGGTACAATAATTTTGATTGTAACATGTGTTTGTGAACCCTGTGGCTTTTAGCGTTCAGTAATAATTTTTGTTTAAAAATCCATTTCCAATTCATATTATGGTTAAGCATGTCACCCGAGTTTGACAGGAAATGTGTTGTAGTCTGCATAACAACATTTTCTTGCAGCCTTTCTCCTCTTAAGTACCAACTAATTTGATCATTCTTTGTTTTTGAATTAATAGGTAAACCGCACAGGAATGAAATGCCATGTTTCTTGTTGCAGATTATGTCTTTTTTGAGAATTCTTCAAGCAACCCTTATCTGATCCGGAGAATAGAGGAGCTGAACAAGGTACAGTTCTGAGGTGTAAGGCTCCACTGTGTGATGTTTGTGGTAAAGAAACTACAGGGGAAACCTAAAATGCTAGTCAATGGTAGGGAATAATAGGTAATATTGAACAACATGAAGTATTTAAACAGTCTTCAAGAACGATTCAGGTGCTTGAGTAATTGAGTCATGTTGGGCTCTTGCAGAAAAGCTCACAACAGTTTCAATTCCCTTCGGTAATCTGCACTGTGAACCTAAATGCATTTAGCTATGGATGTGTTAGATTAAAGCATGCAGTATAGATTAGAACAGGCTTATAAAAGAGAGGCAAAGAAATTCCGGTTTTGCTTTACACTCGCCAAGCAGCAAACATTAAACATCCTCCATGACTCATATATTCCTACCCTTTATTCTTTTGCGAGCCACAATCTTCATGCCATTTTTAAATGGGAGTCAAAGAAATGCTGATCCAATTCTGAGTCCCTCATAAGTATCTCGACAGATTTGTTTGCTCTGGTGAGTTAATGTGTGCAAGGACGCAATTTAAAAATGGTTCGATTCAAACTGATTGTGTTGGCAAGGTTTCTTTCATATTAGATCCTGATAAGAAATATATCTATTTCTTCCAATCTCTGTTCATGTTTGTTTCTGATGCAGGTGTAACGTAATATTTGGTGACAGGTGTTAAACGTACTGTTCCCGTGGTAACAAAAGAGGTTAAAGTGGTGCACACCTGTGCCATCTGTAGCTGGATGTCTGCAATCTAATTATTCTTGTCAATTTGTTTTTTTCTCATCACAGTATATTTCAATAAATGGCATTACAGCAATGCCCAATTTGTACGACATGGAAAAAAATACATAGTGCTCTCTTTATCCCTACTTTTATTTATTATCATTTTAATAAATTATGCAGTGTAAATTAAAAATGCAATAGTGAGGATGGAGTAATTTGCTTGCTTGTTTGTTTGTTGTTGTTTTAGTAGGAAATGTAAAGGAATGGCTCGAAATGCCAAATGGATGGCTGATGAAATATGCTCACATTACGACCACAGATATTTATATATGGTTATCATAATAAAAAATCTATGGTGACTCCAGTCAGTCGATTAAATTTTCATATGACTTTTAATCTTTTGCGAAACTAAGAATTCACTTGTCCAGCAGATTAAATGTACAGTCTGCTATTTGGCTTGAACAATCCTGCATGCGTTTAAATTTAAATATCACCATCCATCTTATTTCTGTTAGATAGGACTGATTATCCAGTGGATAGAAGAGGGTGCCAGGGGGTCTTTCCCATAAAGACAGGGGTCTTTCTCGTAAGTGAACATGTGCAATGATAAAACAAAACAAGAATTGACTGTGCTGTTTGATCTCCTTGGCTGTTTCTCTCACGGGAAATCAAAAGTGTGAAGATCCAGGTATACACTACACCAGTCTTTGTGTAATGACCTGATTTTCCACAAACTGTTGTCAGACTGCAAAAACGCCCAAAAGTGCTTTTAGTTTAAAAATAGTGCTATCCTAATCAAGGAAAAGTGCATCGGTTTTTACTGTACTTATGTTGAGTTGAGAGTGCCCCAATGGTTCGTTCAGTGGAACTTGCTCTATAAGCGGACAGCATGACAACTTTAACAAATAGACACCCAGACTCTGTTTCTGTAACTTGTGCTATCATCAGCACCGCACTGTTCGGTTTTACAAGCTTTTTTTCTCCTGTCCCTATCTTCATTAAGCAGGTGTGGTTCAAGTGTGAAACCATGAACCGCAATTGATCATGCTTGTCACTGCTTTCAGACGGCGAGCGGCAATGTGGAGGCAAAGGTGGTGTGTTTCTACAGGAGAAGGGACATCTCACAGAGCCTCATCCAGCTGGCAGACAAGCATGCGAGTGAGTGAGGTTGTGACAGACTGAGTGGTGTTTTATGTTGGCTGTTGAAAATGTGTTTTAATGAGGCCATGTTTTACTAAAAACAAAAACCCATGTATTCACATCCTCGTGTGTGTCCGTGTCCGGGTCCGTGTGTCCCTTTTGATGACAAGCCAGGATGTGTGCCATGTCAGCAGGAGTCCTGTGATCTTTAGAGTGTTGCAAATTCCACACAGCCATGTTGGGCTTTCCTAATCCAGCGTGGTTTAGGGATGCTAAACTCCTTGATATTGACGAGCCAGTTTGAGGGTTTGCTATCTTCAATAATGCTTAATTAAGATGTTTTGCTGGAGCACAGCGCTGTATGATGTATCGTTTGTTAATCATTAAGGGTCTTGCAATACTAATATTGAAGAATCATGCCATATGGACATGAGCATGTTAACATTGTATTAATGTTCTGTGAGCACTTTGTTTGATCTCGGAGGATCCTGATATAGTTTCTGTGGTTGTTTTGATTAATCATGGACTTGGTGTGATAAACATGGTCCAAATTATGCCAGACTTGAACAGCGACACATCACAGATTGCCTGGTGTAGTAGAATAATTGCAGTATGTTAGTTTTGCGCATGTTGTGCAGCTTTATTGGAGAAGGTTAACTGGGCTACATTTGTCCATCCTGGAAGAGCTCACGTCCAGTGGTGAGAAATGGTGCTGGCAGTAATGCATCTGAAACAATAGTGAAATTAACCAAGGCTGAAATGCTGGTTTGTGGTGCTTTTTCTGCCAGTCAATTTGATTCATGTCCTAATGCAGCGCTATCATCGCGAGCGTCTTGTATTCCATTTCACCATCCAATGGTTTATATTACAACCGTAATGAACAATTTCTTAGTACTCTAAATAATTTTCCAGATCATTTGACTTGCCAAATAGATAGCTTGAACTGATGAATGAGCATCTGTTTGACCTTTCTGTTAATGTGAGAGAAACTTTTGAGGTTTTAGAAACCTCATAACTCACTGTCTTAAATTTTTAATTTTGCATGAATGTTGGTTATTCAGGATTTTGTTTTAAATTATGCTTTGGTTAGATTCTGCAGTATCTAGTGCAGGTGGTTGATCTTGAGAGAGAGGGAGAGGGAGAAAGTGTGTTTGTTTGCTGCATTGCATTTCTGATAATTTATATGAATGTCTCTTTTTGTAACAGCAGCACTTCTAGTTCTAATGCTCTGTGTGTGTGTGCGTGTGTGTGCGCGTGTGTGTGCGCGTCTGTGTGAGCAGAAGACTTGGAAGAAGAGAAGGAGATGCCTGTAGAGCCAGAGCTTAGTGAGAAGCAGAAACACCAGCTCCGACACAGAGAGCTTTTTCTGTCTCGCCAGTATGAATCGCTCCCTGCCACACATATCAGGTAATCACGCACATAGATTTTTTCTTCAAGAAACTATATGCATAGCCAGCATAGAGCATACTTCGAGTGGTTACTGCAACATAGGCCAGGTTTGTGTGTGGACGCTCACATAAATGTCTGTCTTTACATTAAGGGGTAGTGTCACGTGAACTAAGCCAGACTTTATAGGAAACGGAAAGCAAAAAAAGAGACCACGGTGTAGAAGACGGCACAGGACTAACCTTGTTCTGTGCTGTGGAGAAGAATGATGATGGTGCGAAAAATGAAACCTTGTGAGATCAATTACAAACCAAGTTAATTTGCGCTTAAAGCATTTCTGAAGCATTTTTTATTCATCTGTATCAAGCTGTAGCAAGTGATTCATTTACTGCAACGCTTCAGTTTAACTCATGTTTAAATCCATATTTCTAGCAATCACAGAATGATGTATGCTTTCAAATTCTTTTAGAAATGAGTTGCTGTGGTTCATATAACCAACATTATGTCTTTACTGGAAGGTTGGGAGGTTAAAATGCGCAGTCCCACAGGAAGCAATAACTTGGCCATTGCAACAATAGCTACAGGACAGCCAGTATAAAACTCACACTTTATATTACCATATACTAGAATATTATGAATGTAGTCATCGGTAATTAAAAAAAAAGTGTGATACAATAATGTGATCATATCACTGTGTCTGATGAAAAGGAGCCTGATATAAACTGTTCATTTATACCTCTCCATTAGAGTTTTAATATATTACACCACCCTAAGAAACGAATAGCATGAATCGGTTCATTTATTAGTTAGAATTACTTAAACTGTAAAATTTATTTTTTATTTTTTGGAAAAGTCAGTTTCTGTCAAGATTGAATGTGTGAGATTTTTAAGGGGCCACATTTACAGCATTTGGAAGATGCCCTTATCCAGATCGACTTACATTTATTACATTAATTTATACATCTGAGCAGTTGAGGATTAAGGGCCTTGCTCAAGGGCCCAACAGTAGTAACTTGGCAGTGCTGGGGCTTGAACTCCTGATGTTTTGAGCGGTAACCCAAAGCCTTTAACCACTGAGCCACCACTGCCCATGGGATACTCTTTCAGAAAGGGCTGGGGACAGCCTCCAGCCTATGGAAGACAGGAAGTTCTGGATGCGATGTTGTTGTTTAAGTTTGGCACTTGAGATATATTTGCATGTATTTTATTATGAAACCCTTGATAAAAATCTGCAAAAGAAGGGTCACACTGTCTAGCACTTGATCCTTCTAAGACTCTTGTGATAAATTCATTAGCGGCATGAAGTTACACCTAAATTTTCCTTAAAATTAGCTGATGTGTGCTCTAAAATTGCTATTTCTCAAAAACGAAAAGGAAATGTCCCTTTATTCTGTGCTCCATTTATTTATTTAATTTAATTGTATTGTTTGAAAGTCAAGGTGTCATGGTTCTCCCGTGGTTGTTAAAACAAAGATGTTATACATATGAGTATACATGGTCAGTCTCACATGCACATTATTGATATTGTTATCAGGTTAGTATTGTATCAGCTTAATATTAGGAAAAAATTTAAATATATCAACAGTGGAATCAGTGTAGTTTTATTATGCAAAGATATTAATTATTCAGCATCAATAAAATGTAACTATTGTTGGCTATATAATATTTCACTGGCTATTTGAAATAAGTAAAATTGTCAATACTAACTGTAACCTTAATTCTAAACTGACAATGTATAAGACGTTTCCAGATCCTCCAAATTGAAGGATTAAAAAACTATTTTGCAAACTCTTGCTTTTTCTATACTATTACCTATTTGTAATAATGTGATTAGTTTAGAGACAACGTAAATGAGAGAAGGCGAACTGTAGGAATAGTATTCAGGTCTGACAAGCAAAGGTCTTGTCAACCACTAATGAACAACCGCACCTGTAATTTCTTTTGTTCTCTTCACCCTGTGTTTTATGAGTGACCTGAGAGAGAGAGAGAGAGAGAGAGAGAGAGAGAGAGAGATTCAGTATTAACTCGTATGCCACTTCCAATCACAGATCGCATAATGGCTGCTGTTATCTGCACTCCCTGGTCTACTAATTTAAAATGGGTTCCCACTTTGAACCGGTTTTGGCGTGTCTCCTTATTACACATTCACCCAGTTTAAGGAGAAGATTGAAAGCTTATGTAATTGCTTCTGTGCTATTTTACAAATGCATGATCCTTTTCAACCTCTGTCCTCCTACCATAGATGATTCCCCCCCCCCATGTCACCTTTTCCCACCTCACCTCACATTCTGCCTCCTTTCTCACTTTCTTTTCATTCACACTTTTTTTTTTTTGCAATCTTGCACCTCATGTCACTTCCTCCTCCCCCTGCTGTGATCTGTGTGTAGAGCCAAGATCTGTGTGCAGAGCTTGGTGTGTGCGCATGTCTGTGTGTGTGCGTGCGCGTGTCCGATTCTGAAAGCTGCTTTGTGTCTGCTTCTTTTTCCAGGGGGAAGTGCAGTGTGGCCCTCCTGAATGAGACTGAATCAGTACTCTCCTATCTGGACAAAGAGGTACCCAAGTGCATTTTTTATGGCGTTGTGAAAAGTGGCCCAAATTATAAACCCCTTTTTTTTTTTCAAGCTATCCTTTGTCTGCAATTTATATATTCTATGTATGAGTACTAGGGATGTCACGAGAACCGATATTTTGGTACCAAGTCGGTACCAAAATTCTTAAAACGTGACAGTACTTGTTTTTCTGCGCTAGTGTTGGAACCGGTTCTAATGGAGGTACCGAGTTGGCAATTCTTCCGGACCTGATGGTAGCAGCAAATATGTGCAAGTGTTTTAGTCAGTCCACAAGTGGAGAAGAAGAAGAATGCCTACAAGCACACGGAAAAACTACAGAAAATTAGCTTAGCTTAACAAGTTTAGCTCCGCCCCGACTCGTTGAGAGGAAAGCTAGCATCAGTTTCCGGTGTGGAACTGATGCTATCGTTCATTTCAAATAAAGTGAGGAAACAACTGGAATTTGGCAAAGCACCTGAAAGACGGTCCTATATTATGGATGTTTGAGGCAGCTGATATTGTTGCCGTGAAAGCAGCTAACCTTATGCTCCATGTAATGTTTGCGATAGCCAGTTATTTGTTAATGATGCTAACACATTGCAATGTTATAAACTACCTCCTAATGGTCCACCATGCAGCACCATTCAGCCCGTGTCCTGTCAGCTAAATGTAGCCTAATGTCACTACTAATTTTTCAAATGTTCATGCTTTTAATAAAGCTTTCTGTCCTCCCATCATATCTGTGACTTTAAACTAATGCTTGCATTCAGAGTATAAAGTGTGTGTGTGTGTGTGTGTGCACCTCCACTCATTGTCAGACAGTGTTTGATAACTAAAATACCCTCCCCTCTCTCTCCCTTTCTCACTCCCTCTCTCTCTTCCTTGATCAGCCAGTCCTCCAGGAGAGTTTTTTATTTAATTTTTTAAATTTAATTTTTATTCCACACCATGGTGTCAACTTTGGTATCGAGTATCGTGTATTTTTGGTGGTATCGGTACTGACTACTAGATTGTTGGTATTGTGACATCCCTAATGATGGATGTCCACAAAAAAGAATTTCAATATTTTTTGGGGGGGATGTTTGCATGATCAGAGTTATTCTAAGAGGTATTTTTTTAAAGAATGAGGCAGATATGAGTTAAGTCTTATCAAAGCTGATTTTTACTGAACTTTTCAACAGTGAAGCAACACTGTTAAAACTTTCCAAGGATTTTATGGTATTTATGCATGATCAGCGTTAGTAACGAACAAACCAGACATTTTTCCATCTTGAAAGGTTGTCCTATCTCTGAAAGGATCAATTTGATGGTCTTGGAGGTTAATTTAGGAATACATTTATACTGAAAAATGTGTTAAAGCATTCTGAAAAAACATGAACAATTGCTCTTAAAATTGACTTTGATGCCAGTTTAGAGTAACTGGCATGGCTTGTTATTTCCTCAGTACAGGAAAACAAGGAACAAAAGTATGGTCTGTGGTAACCACCCATACTTCACCTATTGGGTAGATGGGGAATGTTGAAGTGGCCCTTCAAATTAAACGAGCGTTTAATTTCATGTCGTCATTAGGAATCTAAATCTACATCTGGAGTGAAGCATTTTTGAGAAAAAATGGTCTGTTGTAAAAAGAGACCAAATACAAATAATTGAATTCAGAGATGTCATATTTTGCAGGGCCCTTCAGAGTGTGTGTTCAGTTTTTAATTTCTCATGTATGTCTCTCTCTCTCTCTCTTTTTGACAGGATGCTTTTTTTTACTCCCTGGTGTATGACCCAACACAGAAGACCCTACTGGCAGACAAAGGGGAGATCCGTGTGGGCCCCCGCTTTCAGGCTGACGTCCCTGATATGCTACAGGAAGGTGATCAGAATACTGTCTCACACACTATAACAAATCTCTCTTCTGATTGTATTATTGTTTACTTTTTTATGCTTATTTTTGAAGAAGAAAGCTTTTATTTGTCACACACACACGGATCAGTACAGTGAAATTCTTTTCTCCGCGTATCCCAACTTAAGCTACCACTGTTGGGCCCTTGGGCAAGGCCCTTAAACCTCAATTGCTCAGTTGTATAAATGTAAGTCGCTTTGGATAAGGGCTTCTGCCAAAAGCTGTAAATGTAAAATGTAATGAATGAAAAAGCTTCAATCTGGTTTCAAACTGAGTTAACCACCAACCTCTGTTTATAAGATTGAGTGAGGTTGGATAGTAGAACATTTTCTCTCTACATTGTCTGGGAGAGGTTGAGTATGGTGCTTAGTGTTTGCAGAGTATCAGGATTAGTGACTGCTGGTGCATCACAAAAGGAACAGGATAGATGACTATATCAGCAGTTACAGTCAGTCAAGTGTGAAATTGCTTTACTATCAGCTATTTTGCCACTTTTTCCTTAGCTATATCCCCAGTTGCAAAGATCTTAACGCGTCTTTTCCGGTTCTCTTGGTACATTTGCATACAAATGAACGGTGCAGAGGATGTCTATGTGGAAAACTAAGTCAAATGTGTTGTACACATTATCCCTGGTGAGAGAAAACAGAACTGCATAGCAAACATTTAATAAAACATTTTAACATTAATTTGGTGTCCTTAATGCTTATGTAACAGATGGTAGCATGGAGGTGGAAGTGGGTGGCCTCTTATTCCTAATGTTGAAATTTATTATGGGATATTGGTGAACCCTTGATGTGAATAGTTAAAGACTGGCTTGCATTATATTGTTTGAAAATGTGTAATGTGCCAAGAATAATCTAAACAACCACAGAAACCCTCAGTAAAAGGATTTTTCTACTTCATGGTACAACTCGACTTGGCTCGCTTTACTTTTCTGAGCTTGCTTTTCCCATTGCAGTTTAGTGCCGCCTCAACGTGGAGGCCATCTTCCACTCGCCTTCACACAGGAATAATGTTGTATTATCGAAGCCCTGTACTAATACACGGTCAGGCCCTTTTTCAAACGCCTTTCCTGTTCACTGAACACGGACCCTATTAAGGATGTAAAATAACGGCGTTCTAGAACCTACTTGGTGCTGAATAAGTTAGTTAGACTAAGTTAGATTCAGCCGTGACAGCAGCGACTTTGATAAATTCCTGTTTGGAAATCGGGTATTTACAATCGAGGTGTAAAAATCTAAGACAGAAACCTTTGTTGTAATTTTTTCTGTAATGAGATAAATATTAATGTTCAATTAGTAGAATATTACCATACACAAAGTATGTATTAAAAGACACATTTATTCAGGCACAGTACATTACCACTCATTAAGGAGGATTTCCTACTCCCTCAGCGCACGGCTCACATTTAGTATCGGCTCGGCCCACTTGGAACCTCGATCGAGGTGGTATTAAAAAAAAAAAAAAGCACCAGGTACTATTCAAAGTGGAAAACCCCCAAAAAAGCAAGTCGAGTCGAGCCGTACTGTGCAGTAGAAAAGTGCCATAAGAGAGAGAACATCATCCAACAGTAATTATTGCTGTCCTATGTTCTGTTAGTATTGCAAATGTAATTATTTTATTGCTAGGAGAATGTGACCCGCTTGTATTTGATACACACCACCTTTTCCCCAATTGTATTTGTGACCCATAACCACAGTTCTATTATTCACTTCTTTTCATAGCTGCTAGGCTTTGAAACTCTTGGGATGCTGGGATATGGACTGCATTTGTGCGTAATATTGTAGCAGTCAGAGAGATGGACCTATTTATTTGTTGGTCGGATTGGGCATTGCTTGTGGATTGCAGAGCTCTAGTGGTGCTCAGTGGCCATTTGTCTCTTGCGGGTGAACATTTGTGTACTGTAATGAAAAGTGGTAAAAAGCTGGTAATTAAGAGTAACTGAAGGAAAACATAAAAGAATCAATTTTATTTGTTAAATTTGCAATGGGGCTGTTTCAGATGATTTAAAATGTCATTGACTCTGGTAATCAGGTTTATTAGACTCGGCTAGCTGCTTGAGGTGCTGTGTAACCACTGATCTAATTAGAATAGAAAGTAATCATGATTCAGGACTGGTCACGATACAGGAATAGTATGGGTTACTATAGTACTGGGGTTAATAAAGCATGCTATAATCTACCAGCAGTTAAGGGAATAAGGGAAATCAGTAATTGCAGTTAGGTAATATTGTAGTAGTGACAATACAGAATAATTATTGCAGCAACAGTACTATAGTGTCATATCCATTCTTACTCATCTTCTCCTTAGGGGGGATTGAGGATCTCTCTGAAAGTCTATCAACACTGATTTTGGGAAGTTTGATTAATAAATCACTTCAGCAAACAAATATTTTTTTTTCTGGCATGAAATGCTGAAGTGTTTGGAATGAAAATGGGGAAATATTTGGTCAATGGAAGCTATTACCATGCTCTTTGATTCTATGATTTGTTGATTTGCATAAATGAAGCTGTACTCTTTCAAGCAGGGGAAGCGGATGACAGGGACCAGTCCAAGCTGGAGGTGAAGATGTGGGACCCAGAATGCCCGCTGACCAATAAGCAGATAGACCAGTTCCTAGTGGTGGCTCGGTATGCATTTCTGGCTCAATATGAAGATAAATCCTTTTGCTTAAAGAATGAACACTAAGAAATCCTGGTTGTATTGTATGCCAAACAACTGTAGTTAAAATGTGTTCATTTAAAAAAATTTGAAACATACAGTCATAGTAAATATGCTCATGTCATTGTTCTGCCTTCCTTAAAAAAGTTCCAAGGTTAAGTGTGCCCTGAAATAGAATGGTATGTTTAAAAACTGAGATACTGCTATTTATAATAATAACTGTAATTATATTGTCTCTGATTGGTATAATGTTTGGAGGTTCCCACTCATGAAAGTAGTGCTGTTATTGTTTGCACAGGGCGGTGGGTACCTTTGCTCGGGCTCTGGACTGCAGCAGCTCTGTCAGGCAGCCCAGTTTACACATGAGTGCTGCAGCAGCATCGCGGGACATCACACTGGTACCATCAGCAGCACTTGGTTTTATAGCTCTCCTTCTCTCTTTTTTGCCTCATTCATTTTCTTTCTGTGTGTGGCTCTTTTTCTTGTCTCCCTGTGCTGACCGTGTGCAGTTCCATGCCATGGACACGCTGCACCGGCATGGCTATGACCTTTCAAGTGCGCTGAGTGTTCTGGTCCCACAAGGAGGCCCTGTGCTCTGCAGGGACGAAATGGAGGAGTGGAGCTCTTCAGAGGCCAACCTGTTTGAAGAAGCATTGGAGAAATATGGCAAAGATTTCAACGACATCCGGCAAGACTTTGTGAGTCCAAGTCTTAAAGATCATAGACGATCATACAGAGATGTTATAGGAAAGCAATACATCTCTTTTAAAGAGAATGCAAAAGCTTTGTGTCACACCTTTTGTAGCCAGGGGCTTTGTTAAAAATCATTTCCAACAATCCTGCTTAGTATGGGTTTATTTTGTGAATGTTATTTAGATTGTTTCAATATTATTTTTTTGGTGCCATAGAACTTTCTCTTCCTGAATTTTTCACTGATTGAGAACACAGGTCTGAGTTGACTCTGGTGCTTGGACCCCAAAATCTAATAACTTGGATAATGTGAGTCGTGATTTCCAGACCACAGACTGTTGTGGTGAAGTGTGTGACGGAATGTTGGTTAACTTTGTCCCTCTGTAGAAGTTGGAGCTCAAAGTGAAACAGGCCTAAACTTTTACAATCAGGTTAAACCAGATAGAATCTGGAGTGTGCCCAAGTCTCAGGGTCGGGTGTGAGTGGTTCTGTCAGTGTTTTAGCTCTCTGGGAAATTACTTTCTTTCCACTAGAAACTTGGTATCTAAATGGAGAGCTGCCCTTGGCTTGAACTGCACTTGGAGAAGCAAGGCACCAGATGATAACTCAAGTGTAAATGGTTATTCAGACACTCATGGTTCAATTGCTGAAACAGAATCATGAGTGATTTTTCACAAGAAAAATCCCACTGAGATGCTGTTGCCACAGAGCTCTGTTGGCCTTTGGTGGGATATGCATGAGATGGCCTTTGGATGCTAGAGACCTGGCCTCTGTCCTGTTGTTGTTTTTGCTTGGCAATCTTTTGCTAAAGGTCAGTAGAGAGTGAGCATGTAGGGCTGCACGTTAATGGCTAAAATGATAATCCCGATTATTTTGATCAATATTGAGATCTCGTTTATTTATCATGATTGTTAATTGATTTTAGTGACAACATTTTTATTGCACAATCAAATTTATTAAGTTTTCTCATGCCACAATATAACTCACAAGTAGGCATGAGAAAACCTGAGCTGGTCAATTATGACAGAATTTAGGAACATAGTCTGAGCCATGACAAATTAATTTACCTTCTGATAAACTGAATTTAATACTTTCAGTTAATTTTACAGACTGTATGCAAAAAACAACCATTAATCTGTTCCACCTTGTAAACAAATACAATAAACATCAATGTTCAGTGTTAGAAGTCTGCTCCTCTTAAATATATTTAAAGCTACACTATTAGACATTTTCTGCTGTCATGGTTCTGGGCTGGAGTCAGTTCTCGAACCGCTCTGTGTATATTGTGTATACATCTAAATAATCTCATATAGGAAGGATTGGGCGAGTTCATTTACCAGTCAGATGTAAAGCGCTTTAGTTTAATGGTGTTCATTAATGATGCTCCGATCAGGATTTTTACAGCCGATACCGGTCCAGATACCACTCATTTTTTGTTTAAACTTTAATCAGGAGGTCGGTCATAAACAGTTAAATGTAAGCTCCCTGCTCATGGTCACTGTTAATTGAGTTAAAATAATAGCAATGCGATACTATTGGTTAATTGATAAACAAACAAGCATAAAATATTTATTTTTAAATATCTTAAACAATAGAGTCCTAATTAAGAATAGACTAACACAAAAATGATCAAAATTAGGAAAAAGACTAATAGCTTTCTAAGGAAATAGCGAACTAAGCTTAATGTCAAATTGATATTAAATGCAACCCATAGTAATTAAACATTATTTAATTTCTCATTTTATTTATATTTAGTGGTTATTATAACATCTAATTTTTAATTAAATGATTTATTTATAACTAAGCACATTTTCTGTCTTTACATTTTAGTAGTTTTATTTTTTGTTTGTTTCAGTTTTAGATCAGTTCCCCCAGTACATTGTCCATGTCTGCTGATAATATTGTGTTTTAGGGGGATTAAATCAAAACATGGAAACTGGAGTTGACTTTTTCTAGTGATATCTGGCAACCGTGAGTTTAAATGAAGTGTTTAGAGTTAGAGTTAGTGAAGGAGATAGGCAGTGTAATGTTTACAGAATGAACAGTTGCTACTCTTGCTTATGATTGGTGAGGAATTTTTTAATAAAGAAGTTTGAATTAAATCCACCTTGTACTGTTAGCATTATTATTAATTTACTCCGTGCGAATCCACTGTGTCTACACGAGCCGGTGCAAGTTCAGGCCATTTTGCGGGATGAATAAAAGATGGCGGTTTGTGAGCAGATGATGTTCAGTGTTTCTCTTCACCATTATGGCTTCTTTGCAGTATTTCCACACTTGTTCGGTTGACTGAGGAGATGAAAAGCATTGTGAAAGTAACTGTTGCGCGGTGTAGGTGCATTTTGGACTTCCTGTAGTTTTTATTACGATTGTATTATACAACTCCGAACAGGTCACTCACACCGGTGCAAATAAATATTTATTCGCACAAAATACTTTTCAGTCACAAATGTGATTGAAATGGTCACACTGTAGAGCCCTGAGTTTATCTGCAAAGTTTTTTCCTGTTCGGCGTGATTATGTTTAATGTCCCCAACAACCTCTGTAGTGCAATTTAGCGTCATGTTAATGTGATGATTTCTCCTCGCGCAAAGTACTGGAGCTCGAAGCGAAGCTGGCAGCTCGAGGGCTAAAATGCTAACACAGTTTCCGGGTTTGGGAACTAAAAAATGACGTCATCTCTGCGCCGCTCTATGGTGATACGCTGTAAGTGTAGGAAGCGCTTGATTTGATCTGCAGTGGAGTTTGCTATTAGGGGTGGACGAACTTTAAAAGTCAATATCGCAGTCGATCATGTTCATTTAATCGTGGGCAGTCAAAATCGTAATCGTGAATGATATTTGATTAATTGTGCAGCCCTATGGGCATGTGCCAATAATCAGGCATGCATGCAGTATACTGTGATACTCAGGATGCATGGTATTATTTTTGGAATATTTGGAGGCAGCATTACTTCTCATTCTAGATGAGGGCAAATGGCACTCTGCCCCAATAGAGGAATGGTTATCTTTAGAAAATGACACCTTATTAAATATGTCTAATGGTATATCATATTTTTTTAGGTATTAAAATGAAATGTCTGTACACGCCGAGCCACACCAAGCCTATATTTGTGGGTACACAGCAGGGATGATATTTTGAAGCTGCAGGGGTTTTGTCCCTAATCAAGCTTGCAGTCTGATGAGGGCTTTCCTCTCAACATGCACTCTGCCACATCAGGCACTCTCTATCTCGAGTTGGAGAGGCAGGCTACACGATGAATGCTGTATGGGTAGAATTTTCAAGCCTTTCACATTGTTAAAGATGCTGCATTACAGTACAGCTTGTAAGAGGACAGGTAAGAGTTTTTTTTGTGGGCTTTGACAAATCTGACCAGTAAAGGCAGATGCCATTTCCCGTGAAACAATTAGGGGGGGGGGGGGGGGGGGACAGGAATACCACATACATGCTTCAGCATCCTGTGTGCAGTCATACCAAAGGCTCTCAAATGAAACTTCTACGTTGTCATCTTCTTATTGCCTTGTTATTTAAGTGCAAGCAAGGATGTACATTAGGATATATTGAACTGTTTATAGCATTCATCCTCCAGGCATCTGCCAAAGGCAGGTGCTCATGAATAAATATGTGCATCTGCATGCAAAGCCAGATATTCCATGTCTCAGAATAAGCATCGAAATATGGAGGTTTTTTGAGGTTGTTCTAGTCTGTCGATTTGCGGTACTAAAGTGAGAGCGGACACACAGTTCATCAGGGACAGACAAAGGACTCTTATGAAGTGTGTGTGCGTGCATCACCATCATGGTAGTTCTCATGTCATTTCTCACTCTTTGCTTTGTATCCTGCTGTGTTTCAGCTCCCATGGAAGTCCCTGACTAGCATTATTGAGTATTACTACATGTGGAAAACTACAGACAGATATGTGCAGCAGGTAATCAAAAAGCACCGAAAGAATATAATGTTACTATTGTAATATTGACTGCATACATTATATACCATAGACCATGCTAAATCTTTTATTTGTTGATTCAGAAGCGACTGAAGGCAGCAGAAGCAGAGAGCAAATTGAAGCAAGTCTATATCCCCACGTAGTGAGTTCCTCCTTGCCTTCTGATTCTTCTTGCTTTCTATTCTCTTAAAAACAACAACATTTATTCACTCATCATAATGTGAAATTTGTTGTTTTTTTTTATTCTGCAGTAATAAGCCAAATCCTAATCAAATCTCTGTCAGCAATGGCAAGATGACCACCATGAATGGTGCGGCAGGACCAGGCGGGTTCCATGCAGCCAACGGGGGGCGTGCATGCGAAAGCTGCTTTGGTGAATATATTACTTTTCTTTTTTTTCCTTCTTCATTTACAATCTGTAGAGTCCCCACATTTCACTTAAAACATGTCGTGCCCTTAAAAACCGAGAACCATTTTTCAAGATATAGTTAATTGCACTCAGAGCTTTAGAAGATCTTTAGAGCAGCTCTTCACAGTTGCCGATTCCTTACAGGTTCACATGACTGTGGGTGAATTTAGTGGTTCTTTTTTCCCCCTTCAGTTTTCACTTGCCTAAAATCTAATAAAATGATTTCTTATAATTTCTTCTGTAGTTTGTTAAAGTTTGGTCATTGAATATGAATTGAAATTGAGTTTGTAGTATGAAATGACTATATACAGTCTTCAATGATCTCCTTTTTATAAAAATAAAATCATAAATTTTGCCAGGCATTGTCAGTGTGAGACTGTGGTGACCATCTCCTTTGCCTACCTAGCCATGCAGTCTCCTCAGTGGTACTCGTGGGGTCCTCCGAACATGCAGTGTCGCCTCTGTGTCTCTTGCTGGATGTACTGGAAAAAATACGGTGGCCTGAAGATGCCAAGCCGAGCTGAGGGAACAGAAGAGAAAACACCTCCAAGCCCTGCTTCAAATGTAAGCACCTGCTAGAGTCAAGGATTAAGAAATGCGGGTTTTAGGAGTCAGGAATAGATGATGGAGTTGACCTGAAGATCTCTCAGAAGACAACTAGAAATGGGTTATATGGACCACACACAGGATTGAAAAGCGCTTTTATACCATTTATATCTCATCAAACATATGAAAGTATTGGTGCAGTTGGCATCAGGTTTGGAAAACAGTGGAAACTTGGATGTCCACAAAGATAAAAGCGTCTGCTAAATGAATAAATGTAATGTAAATGAGTGTGTCTAAACTTTTGGTAGTGTACCACTGACTGAAGCTTAATCACTCCTCGGTGACAAGCATTATTGACATAAGATATATAAAAATTATTAGATATGATTAGATGATGGTGCAAAATGATCACAACACATTGTAATAAGCATGATGTAATAAGCCAAGTGCTGCTTTTTCCATCTTTTCATCCGTTTGTCTCTCCCTCACCCCCATATCTGCATCAATTTTCCTGTTGTTCTCTTTCCTTCATGTTTCTGGCCTGCTTACCTTTCCCTTCATCATCTCCGTCTTTCTCTCGTCTGTCTGTAGGAGATGCGTTCACGTGGCCACAGCCTGCGTCAGACTTCCCACATGGTTCCTGTGAGAAATAGCGGAAGTCCAAAATCCTCCATGAAGACTAAGCAGGCCTTTCTGCTACAGGCCACGCGCCTCACCAAGCTGGCGCGTCACATGTGCCGTGACCTCATCAGGCTGCGCCGGGCTGCGCGCCGCCCCTTTGTGCCCATTAACTGTGGCGCCATAAAGGCGGAGTGTAAGAGCTCTTTAAATTCCTAACTTCAGTCTTTCTCTGTCTTGCCCCTTTACACACACACACACACACACTCACACACACACACACACACACACACACACACTCATCACTGCACCCTCTTTGCCCTCCTATCCACAACCACCTCTCAACATCTCGCAGTCATTCCTCCCCTTCATTTCTGTCTTTTACTGTTTTTTGTTGTTATTATATTATTATATTATTTTGTTTTTTGTATTCCCCCACCTCGTTTCCAATAAAGAAAGCCTGTCCTCCATCATTTTGGGTTGCAATCATCTTTTCATTTGTTACATTTGTTTCTTTAGATTTTGGCTTGCTGTTGTCATTTCTTAAAATAGAGTAAAAATATATTTGGAATGTCTGTGAAAACGGGTTTGATCACATGAGAAAATCAAGTAGATCCCAATTATTATTGCTTTTACTCTAGCTTGTAGTTGTTCTTGGAAGTGCATATAATTTGAGACTTGTATTTATTAATGTTGCATTTACAGATAGTCCTTTAATTCTATTTTGCCTACAAGAAACTGTATTTTGCACACCCCTTATGATGTTTACTACTTAATGCTCACTGTGAACCTGTCCTCCCCTGCCACCGTTCATTTTACTGTTGCTTGCTCCATTTCATTCTTAATGTCATATGCAGCACTTGTTTTTGTTGGTCATGGTTTTCTGCATGATATCTCTGCTGTACCTCAAGATGTACGTAAGGTAGAAGAAATTTAAATGTCTATATAAAATAGTGCTGAATGTAGTACCTGTGCCTTGTCCTGCATCTGTAACAGATTCAGGCCGTCACTGGGGGTTTGTAATTAATATCCATCCACAATGAACTTGTGAATGTATAGTCACTGTGGTCTATTGAACAGAGTTTTATGAAACAGTGAAAGGATAGTTAGAGTAATAATATGCTCTTGTGTATCCCTTTTTTATTATTATTTATTATTATTATTTATTATTATACATTTTTAGGGGGCTTAAGCACCTTAAGGAATGCAGTTTAGGAGAAACAGCTTGGACAGATCAGGAAAGAAAGAGTCTTTAAAAAAAAAAATAAGTCTATGCATGCACTAGACAAAACACAATTTAATGCATTGACTATCAAACTGAATAATCTTTTAGATTACTTCATAACATTGAAATGTCCAAAGGTCAATTATGAGAAGTCTATTATTGTAAGGTGCCAGTTGGTACGTTAGTTTAAAAAACATTTCTACAACTTACCAATTAGCTAAAACCAACAATGTGAGGTTTTTTATTTGTATTTTTTTTACTCAATACTTATGACAATAAAGATACAAAAGTATAGGAAAACTGCATTCTTAGTCATGAAATCTTAACCTTATAGGACTGTAAAGTCACATAATTCCTGCCTGAAATGATTTGATGTAGTTAAATGCTGGTCAGGGAACGTTTGTGGCTTATCGGGATCATTTTATTCAGGTGCCATTTAATCTGAAAAATATATTGTTCACTAGAACAGCATCTCATTTGTATGGCTGTTTTTTGCATCATCTGTGGGTGATGGGACGGCTCAAGCAATATCCCTAAGAAATGTGTTTGTAGTGGTTGGAGAAATAATCAACACTAAAATCATTTATCCTCGAGAAATGAGAAAATATACAGTATATAAGCTGGGCTGCTCAAATGGCTTTTATGTAGCAAACGACTCACGTAAAGAAGAAGCCATTGACAAGCTGTTGAAGCCTTATACGCCTTTGTAATTGGATCTTAAATCATGTCATTACTTCAGTGGTTTGGCTGAAAAGTGAAAATTGTGTGACTACAACTCTGGTTGGAAAACACAATTCAGAGAAAGCTAAAATGCAAAACTATCTTTTAGATCAAAATATGTGATTTGCAAATCCGAGTCTTTAGCAAAGTGAGCTTCAGTGTGTGGAAATGGTTTGGAATATTTGGTTATGACATAAAAACTATTGTAGACTTCTGCTGCTATATTTATAGTTCCTTAGATGAGCAAATAAAAGCAAGGAACAGGTTTATGATGATGGTGGTCGTGAACATTGATTTGGACATTGAAGCTCCTGGCAGTGACTTGTCAATATAGTTCATTAGATTTCAGACAACACTCTGTGGGCATTTGGGCCTCTGGTAAATTTCTGAAACCTGAAATATATATATTTTTTTTTACATGTGATGTTGAAAAGAACATTGAGGAGCAATTATTAATAGCAATTTTATGATGCACTTCCACTGGAAGAGTGTCAAATAGTCGAGGAAGCAAATTGCTATGTAAATGTTGGCCTTTAACTAAATAAACATTTACTTGGTTAATTAGACTGTGCATAATACTGATGTATCAATTCATTTCATATGCACAATCACTTGCTGATATTATTGAAATCCATCATTTCATATAACCAGCTTTTGAAAATATGTTCCAAGTTAGAAGAATGATGTGCTGACATCCATTTTTTTTTTTTTGTTTCTGTGGGAGTTCTGTGGGAATACTGAAGTCCTGACAGCCACTTTTTATCCATTCAGTATGTACAGCCTATCATTTAATCCATAATCCCTCATCTCTCCTCTGCATCTCGCTTCAGCTTAAGTTGCTCTTGCCACTTTCTTTCATTCTGTGCTTTCATTCCACTCTTTTCTCTACCCACCCTAGAAGTGTGTTTATGTCGCACCCATAAGAAGATCCTGTAGCATCTCTGTGCTAAAAGGCATGGTGACCCTCGGGGCATGCTCTTTGATTTGTTTCCTTCCTTTCTATCATATCTTTGTTTTCCTGGTGTAAATGTCCTGTGGGCAATCAAAAAAACAAAAAAACAAAAATAAAACCATGGCTGAAACCATTCTTTCTGAGTCCTTGTAGTTTCATGTGTCTTGTGTAACTGTCCATCACTGTGCCACACTCACACTTGATATTCTGAGTGGAGCGGCAGTTGTATGAAGTTCACCTCCACTGACAGCATGAGCTCTGATCCATTAGCTCCTGTCATTCTGCTCTGTCCATGCCCTCATCAAGCGTGTTTTGTCTTTCTTTTTTTTATGGCGTGTGAATGCGAATGTACACACACCCATTTTCCTTCATATTTGATTTCCTCTAGCCAAGCACATACATTGGCTATTTGTATTCTTTTGCATACCAATCAGCATGCTGCCTGTGAAAATATAACAGTCCTGCTAATATATGAGTTCTGCCAGAGTTCTTTTTGTCTAAGGGTTAAGTGGTGCTTTAGCTCTAAAGTGAATGCATGTAAGCGTTTAACATCAATACCCACTCGGGTATCACCTGATATTCACTAAATGTAGCGTACAAGAATCACTTGAATCTAAAAGGACAGAAGACACATGTACAGTTTGGCCAAATGAGAGAAAAAGCTTGACAAGAACTTACCAGCTTCAAAAATAATACAGCATTATTCCGTTGGTTAATAAGTACATCAGCATTTCCCTTACAAGATTCTCTCCAGTGCTGAAAGATCTCTGATGAGATTGCCTTTTTTTTTTTTGCTCAATGCAGGTATTACCTCTGCAGTCAGCTCAGTGACGTGTGATCCAATTAGATGCATTGTTAGACAGGGAATGGCTCGAAAACATTTCAGAGCATCTTAAAGACAGGCCTTCATTTGCCAAGGCAACAGAATTGCTTGTCTCAGAAATCTTGCACCAGCATTCCTGAAGGTTTTAATGAATTTTATAGTGAGTTGTTTAGACAGGGATTTTAATGAGCGCATTATGGTCAGATCCATGTGATAGAGTTCAGGGAGAACAAAAATATGGCTTTTGCCGGAAGAAACGACTGCAGCACAACTGATTTGCCTTTGAATTTCCCTTTGCCTGGTTCATCGTGCAAAGTGTCTATCAAAGAGGGTGGTGATTCACAGCGACATGACGAGTCTCTCTCTTGCTTGCTGCGACATATTGACTTCGTCCTGTTCTCTGTGTGTCCAATGCTGCCGTTTGATGTGTAGACATGATTCGAGTGGCAGAAGGCACGGCAGGGCGATCCACCAAGCCCAAACCTTCCCAGAGGAGCACGCTAACCAGTGTCCTGCAGTACCTTGGTGAGTCACACCAGGACTTTATTGCTGCTGGCTTGATTTTCTGGCAGGGAAGATGGGAGCAACAGTGACCGGGATTGTGCTGTGTTGTTTCAGAGTCGCGTCCAGCGCCCCATGTCCAGCGCTCTCATCGTACACCTGGCCTGCAGGTCCAACCACCACGCCGGCTTCTTTCCTCCCTGCCAAGCCACGGTCCACTCGGCATGCTGGGAAAACGCAGTTACCACCATAGCAGCAGGATGGACCCTGAGAGAAGAGCAAATGCACCAGGACAAGGTGCTGATGCGAAAGCCATATGCACAAACATTTCAGTATTATCTGTTTAATATAACCATGTATATTTAATATAAACACACACATTTATGTTTGCTTTATTACAGAAAATCAAAGTCACATCGTGGGTCCCATTCTGGTGAGTAAACCTTACTGCACTATTCTCACTTGGAGAGTGTTGTTGGATGGATATCAAAAACAAGAAGATCCTGCTTAACAGTACAATATATAGTTTAAATAAGGAACCGTGAAAAGGGAAGATCCTTACCTCACCATACAAATATATCAGTTGTGAAGCCAGTGGCCACATATTTCTCCAGCATTACAGTTTAACAGACTTGATTATTCATTACTGCAGGTCAGCATGTCAGCACATTTTAACAGTCGTACTTCCTGATTTACGTATTCAAATGGTTTAATTTCAAAGTTTTTTTAGTTATATTCCTGTCCTCTGTGTTTGTTCCTAATCCTATTCATAGCTAATCCTATTTTTCATCCACACCTTCAAATCGGACATTTACGCCGAGATCTCATTTTACTAGTTAGTTAGTTTACCACAGTGTAAATTTTAGAATTTTGATTAAACAATTCATGCTACTTTTTAGCACTGTAAAATTAGATAATTTAAATCATGAATCGGTATGAGTAAATATAAACAGTCTAAATACCAGCACCATTAGTTTAATTTTTATTCATTGGCTTACACTTCAAGTGCACCTAACTTGAATAAAGCAATTTAAAGGGAGTTTAAGACCTTTCTGGGACACCTGATTAATATTTGTCCTTATTTAAACATTGTTCTGTACCATTTTGCTTTGTCTGTGGAACTAATAGTGGTTAAACAATAATAAAACAAAAGCAAATCCATGTTTTTACTTGCAGTAAAGATTGGTAGACCGTGTGCATACAGTTAATTGGGTACTTTGACATTGTTGCTGCCTTGAGTTACAGTTAACATCTACTTCTTCATGTTTTGTCGTTACCTTCATGTTTGCATGCCATTGTGTTCATCTTTCACCTCTAACACTTCCCTATCTCTCAGCAGCACAATGGTCGGAGCAGCGGCAACCCCAGCTTACGAGCCAGCAACATGATAATGCGCAAGAGGCGGCCAAACTGGATCGATGCGCCAGATGACAGCTTTTTCCTTGTTTCCCGAGAAACCAGGTACGCCTAACCAATGTGAAACATTGTCTTCTCTTTGTGTGCCTTTTCATGTGGATACTGAGCTATAAGCTACATAATATTTTCTTTGGCTGTAAAATAATAAACCACTGATACCAGATAGTATATCGAGAGGCTTACCGCAGAACATGACACCCTTTTAGAAAAAAGAAGAAGTGTAACACACATCATGTCAAAGAGTGGCAGAATGCTCAGTTTGCTCTTTGATTAGCACCTTTGGGGATTATTGATTGACTTGGCATGAAATCTCTCATTTATTTTCCCACATAGTGATGCAGCCGTCAGTTAATAACCAGTGACAAATCCAAATGGCAGGAGCTGCACATGTGTAATTATAGGATTGGTCACATTCAGAACCAAGAAGGTTTAACTTCAAGTTGGTCAAACTGGAAATCAATAACAATGCAGATATGGTTGTTGGCTTTATTTGACTAGTGGGATTGTGGTGGTAGCCTGGGACGAATACAATGCTCATTTATCTGTAATGTCTCAACAGGAAGGACTCCACAGGTAACCTGCAAGTGAGCATAAGTTCATACCAAGAAAAATA
>JAFFST010054100.1:161956-174426 GCA_022414735.1 Noturus placidus
ATTAACTTAAGGGGGCTGAATAATTTTGCTCGCCCAATTTTTCAGTTTTTTATTTGTTGAAAAAGTTTGAAATATCCAATAAATTCCATTCCACTTCATGATTGTGTCCCACCTGTTGTTGATTCTTCACAAAAAAAATACAGTTTTATATCTTTTTGTTTGAGGCCTGAACTGTGGCAAAAGGTCGAACAGTTCAAGGGGACCGAATACTTTCGCAAGGCACTGTACATGGGGTGGGATTTGTTATTTCCAGTACAATCGAATTTCTTTCTTTCAAGCTGTTCACACACACAACTTTATAATGTGTGTACTGAAAAGTACAAACCACAACTCTGATATCCATGCAAACATACTCACACAATTATAGCTGCATCATTTATTCAGTTGTTCTGCAGTTCTCCATAATACAGCAAATCAGATAAAAGGCAAAGCATGTTTCTCTTTCAAATGGAACTCAACGTTGTGTGAGCTCCACACCTTGCGCTTGACCAGTATCAGAAGCTTGTGTATTATTTATAATACACAATACCTATTTATAGGCGTGCCATGATCAAGTGTCAGATACACTTTCTGTGTGAAGTGTCTAGGGAGGGAGCACACCAAAGCAACTGTCGAGATTTCTGACATTTCATTGTGAACGCCTTAAAATTAGGCAGCTCCGCTCGCAACTCTCTTTTTCTGCCAGAGGCAGTTGGGTTTCAGAGTCTCGTGGATCTAGGCCGTCAATTCTAACAAAAGTGAGCAAGATAAAGCTGGACCTCAGCATCCCCTCCATGCTCCACAAGAGACTGTCAGGGCTTATGGCAGCAGCAGCCAACGCCATACCTTGGGGCCTATTGTACAGGAGACCTTTTCAGGGGTGGCTGAAAAATCTCAAACCTGTATTATTTGTAATAAGGAAACTGGAAAAATAACTCACCAGAGCAGTATGTGTGTTTGGCAGCTGGGAGCTTTATTTCTCAGCAGGGATATCCCCCCCCCCCCCCCCTTTTTTATTTTATTTGTTCTACATAGCTCAAATCTGCCTGCAAAAGCAAATCATCTGCTACTCGTGAAACTACGGCACGGTAAAAAAAAAAAAATGAATGGGCGCGGCTTTTAGACACTTAGCGGTAACAGTGCTTACACTTTAACAACAACACAGGATCTTTAAAACAAACAAGCAAACAAACATACATACAGCAATTCATAGTATTGAGTATACAGGTTTAATGTATTTATTATTATTATTATTATTATTATTAATTTTTAATCAATCAAGTTGAATGAGTTGCTGTGAATGTTAAATGAAAATATACCTACTAAAACGATATACATATTTTAGGGCTGTTTACTCAAATATTGTCTTATAATGTTACACATGTAGCTTGAAACACAGTTGGACTCAGTTTAACGACCAGTCGTGCAAAAGAAAACGGCTGAAAACAGTAGAGTAGGAAAAACCCGGTGGGCGGGTATTAGCCTTTGTACGTTTATAAACCGTGTTCCTGAGCAGCTGACTCTGAGCTCCAGTGGCGCAATCGGTTAGCGCGCGGTACTTATAAGACAGTACGAAGCAGAGCAATGCCGAGGTTGTGAGTTCGAGCCTCACCTGGAGCAGTGTTTTGCACGCAGTAAATCCGGAACGGAAGCCGCCGTAAAAGATCAAGATGACATCCTGAAAGGAGAAAAGCAGTATTATCGACATGTTAGATTTGTGTTAAATATACTCATTTTTATTCATCCACGAGTCTTCTTTTGACGTATGAAATAATTAACAGGCTGAAATTGATGTATTGTCATGGATAGGTTCTTTAAAAAAATGATGATGATTATTATTATTCTAAAATCAGAGGCCCAGAACAGAAAATTACGGTTTAAAACACCTGGTTATGTGAATACTGAGTCTCTAAAAGCACACGCTCATTAATTCACATTGGTGTTATGCTGAATATAGCCGCATGGGGGCAGCATTACATTTACATTCGCCTCAACAGATGGGCCGGAAACCATTCTGAGGCGAAGTGGGAAGAGTTTATGAGTTAGTTGTAAATAATGATAATTCTAACCAGCAGGTTTTCGTTTGCACTGCAGTTTATTTTACACTTGTGAAATAATTATTTATAAGCAAATTATCCCAGATGTGGACAAGAAAGTACTTTTCCAAAGTTAAGATTGTTCTGTTTTCCATACAACCAGCAAGACCAGAAGGTACTTTGGAAAAGAAATCTGTAAAAACACACTCAGTGTCCGTTTATAAAGGGCATATATCTTTTATCTACACACACTGGGCACTTTATTAGGCGCTTACAATATAGTTCACTTTGGTATACAGTTCCAGTGGCGTGTAGGCCACGTGTTGTTCTATACAATTTATCTGCACTAATTGATGCAACAATGGAAAGGGTCCAACGTAAGACCACTGCTAATCAGATATTATTTGGGCACTGAACCCTTCTTACTAAAGGAGAGACTGTCAATTTGACCCTGGTCCTTTCAGAGAAAGTAAAACCTGTGTCAAAGAAGTAAAGCACTAAAACAATTAACCATCCAATGAATGCTTTTATTTATTTATTTATTTATTTATTTATTTTTAGCCGAGGACACTGCAGATGAGTGTTGATACCAGGTCCTTGTACAGTGGCAGTGGCACCCAGGGGGTCTGGTAAAAAAAAAAAAAAGTGCTTAAAAATGAAAAGAAATTAATATAAGCTTTCATTTTTGCCCTCCACATCAAATGCTTAAAGGTGGATTATTTTGGACTTTTGTGGAATTGATGGTCATAAGAAAAAAAAACACAGAACTGTATGAAGTTGACATGGGGGCTGATTTCTTTCTAGCCCAGACTGTAGATGGTGCAGCCTATCAGTGACAGTCATGTCGGGTTATTCACACTGAGTGAAATGCACCCTAGGTTAATCACCATTTGGGCTTAACTATTTTTCATCCCACTATTTTTCATCCCATGTCACTGATGTATCAGTAACACGTCATCAGCAGTGATTTGAGAAGAAGTGTGAAATACACTGTCATACTTTTATCTCCAAAGTACACAATGCAGAAAGACAAATGACAAAACCGTAATTTTAGCACTTTTTTATCAGATCAAAAGGATTACAACTTGTATGTTAACCCTGTTTGTTATTTGGAGTAAACACGGCATGAACCAGTAGCGCATTACAGAATCTAAACACAAAAAAATGTAGAAATAACAAATACAGATGCTTTTAAGTGTATGTGTGTGTGTGTGTGTGAGAGAGAGAGTGTGTGAGTGTGTGTGTGCGTGTGTGTGTGCGTGCATGCATGTGTGTGTGCATGTGTGTGTGTGTGAGTGTGTGTGTGTGTGTGTGTGTGTGCGTGCATACGTGTGTGTGTGCATGCGTGTGTGTGTGCGTGTGTGTGTGTATAATAGATTGGCCCATATCATTCTTATTGTGCCATCCATGTAACTTCATGGTATAAAACTTACTCAACCCTAAAAGTTTTATTGTCAAGCTACTGATAGATATTAGCTTTTAGGTCTCCCATTTAATATCACAGCCTTTACTCGCAACGTAGTGGATATCAAAATAGTTTTCAGTGATTTTGCCTAGAACCAGCATAGCTTATTTAGATGTTTTGACTTAGCCTAACTTATCCCCAATAACCTAACATCAAGGACATGTGGCAATATATCCTTGATGTTATATTTCTATACAACTGTAAAAATCTGGTGAGTAAACTTTGTAGTAATCTAAACTTCGCCTTCCATTAATTTGATTTACTGAGTGTAATTTGGACTTTAACGTGCTGTGATTTCAGTAGAACTTCCGTATCCCACTATTAATTAGGCTTATTAAAACTATAATACATGGTTTTGATGATGAGACCCACTTGCAGAGCATCCAGTCACATTCAAGGACCATTTACATATATATATATATATATATATATATATATATATATATATATATATATATATTATAAAGTATTTCTTCCCCTGCACACAGAAACACATACACAGACCTGTTGACACATGCACACCAGGGCACCACACTAATAGAGTACATTTCTTTTTGGAGGGACTGAGAAATCAGTGTGTTGTTATGTGTGAGAAATCTCCATTTCAGTTCCCAGAGTTAAAACATTCATGTGTAAAAAAAAGATAGCACACTGATAAAACTGTACTAATAACAGTTCAATCTTCTTAACCAAATTTAAAATTGATATTTACTAAAATGAAAGAAAAAAATTGTATTATTCAGTTGTAGATTTTGATAATCCCAATTGGGACATTTAAGGAACACCAGATATGGAATGGTTTTTACAATAATGATATGTCCACAGTTAATGTTCTTTTTTTTAAATAACATACATCACAACAGTAGCATTGGACTTAACCCAGCTAAACCAGAGGTAGTCAAATAAGGTATAGATCATTTGGTAAAGCAGTTTTCCTCTGCTATCCTTTACAATCTCCCACACTCCTTGACAAGCTCCAGAGTATCTGGTTTGACTGATAGGGCACAGGTTAATATCAGTTTTAACATTGCAAGCCACCCCAAATACAAGAGAAATACTTAAGAGCAAGTGTTCTGTTGAAGATCATTTTAGTTCATCCTCAGGGGCTGTAATATAATCCTGTTTTGCTGCATTTCTATAACCTTGTTGAGCTGCGGCCTGAGACCAAACGTTAAAGGTTTCACCTAAAATGAAGCTCAGTTATAGAGACATTGGACAGAATTAAGATTGAGTCAGTATACACTGATTTATCATTATAAACAGATTGGAGATGTTCAAATTAAATTAAAGTGCAATGAATTTAACTACTCAAACACCTTTATTCCACCACAGTGTAGTGTGTAAGTAATTTAGGGAACCTTAACAAAGCTTAAACTTGAATCTTGGGACTTTACTTCACTATATTTTAGACCCATTTGGGATGAAAGCACATGCATACTATTAATGTCTTTCCAACTTTCTTCTGCTGTTCTCTTTTGATTTTCCTACTGAGAATGCATTAGTCAGAGTGTAACATATTTTCTTCCATGACTTGTCCTATTTGAATTTTGTTGCCCGCATTCTCTGCTGAATTGTAAGCACTCTTGTGAGTGTTAGATGTTGGTTACTCAGTTTGTGAACATTATCTTACATGTATAGTTGTTTTTGTACAATTTTGTTTTGTACAATTTTTTGCTAACATTCCTGAGCTGTTTTCATTCCTACCATCCTAATAAAATTGTGGCATCAGTCAGCACATAATGTGAGTTAGAAGAGCCAAAAGATGTGAGGCTGGAATAGTTGGATGGGTGACAGTTCTTCTTGGATGGACTTTAAAGAGCTTTCAGACAGATAACAGAGATCAACTGAAATGATGGAAGTGAGGTACAATCCATGGTGCTTTCTGTTCAACAAATAAAGATCAACAGACTTAGTTTGTATCCAATTCAAAGGTCTGTGGAATAAGACGAATCGTTATGTGCAGGAATATTAATCCTTGGTATGTGGTGAATTATAAAGGGGAGAAAGTCTTGAGAAATGTAAGAAATTATCAAAAAGAATTCAGGAGGTTATCTCTTTAAGTACAGGAAACACATTGCTGAAATCGCTGATTTAAGTGTATAATTAGGAGGAGAAACCATCCATCCATCCATCTTCAACCACTTACTCCTTTTCAGGGTCACGGGGAACCTGGAGCCTATCCCAGGAGGCATCGGGCACAAGGCGGGGTACACCCTGGACAGGGTGCCAGTCCATCGCAGGGCATAATCACATACACACTCTCACACCCATTCATACACTACGGACACTTTAGACACGCAAATCAGCCTACCATGCATGTCTTTGGACTGGGGGAGGAAACCGGAGTACCCGGAGGAAACCCCCGACACACGGGGAGAACATGCAAACTCCGCACACACATGGCCCTGGCGGGACTCGAACCCCGGACCCTGGAGGTGTGAGGCGAACGTGCTAACCACTAAGCCACCGTGCGCCCCGGAGGAGAAACCTTTGCTCATAAATAGTTTCATTAGTGGGGTCTGGGGATCCTCAGGGGTTCGTGAAGCATAGCAAGAGGTAGCCATGATTTTGAAATTTTGCTATGGAGTGGAACAAACACAAGTCAGCATTATCAAATTTGTTTTATTTATTAATCAATTCATATAGTTGCTATGTTAGCCCATTAGACTGGTCACTTGAATTCAATAGGCTTAATCCAAATCTCATTAACTCAAAAACTAGTAGTCCTGTAATTAATCTTATACTTATATCTAATGACAAGTTTAATGTAAATGTTTTCTGTGTGTGGAAAGTTCACCAATAAAAAGACAATAAATAGCCAAAATATTACTGTACAATTTAAATAATACTAATGGCCCTAATACTTGAAAAGTTGGATTATTGTTTATAACATAAATCTGTACTTTGGGGGTCTGTAGAATTTATTTACAATTAAAGGGGTCCCTGCCTACTCAATCTTTGCGAAGAGCAGTAATGTTAGGATTTCCCATCTCCCAAAGTTCTGGAGCAGGCAGCGCGTTCTGAAGCCCTAAGCACGATGGCATACTTCTGCGTTTGCATTTCACATTTACTTGTAAAATTTTACCTAACACACCTGTATTTGTTATGGTGTATGTCCTGTCTCCACCCTTGTGATAGTATTGGATGTGTCTCTCGTGTGTTTTCATTGTCCTCAGCTGTTCTGTGCCTTCCCATTTATTATGTTTGGTATTTAAACACCTCATGTGTCTTTGTTCAAGCGCGAAGTATTGAGGGTATTCACCGTACCAAGCCTTGTCCTGTGTTCTTGTTGCCATTTTTTAAAATCTCGTTTCTAGTTTCTCGTTTTGTTCTTTGCTTTGCCTGCTTTATGCATGTTTGCTGATCGCCTGATCTTTGTCTGTCTTTGTTTATGTTCTTTGCCGTGCACTCTGGATGACATGTTCTTAATAAAACCCTAAACTGCACTTGCATCCGCCCCAAGACTCGATTTGTTACAAGTAAAGCAGTTTTCCCTTGTATGTACTTGTATGTAATCAAATGTAATCCAACCACGTCACCTTCCTTCACTCAAATTTGTCAATTTTTGTGTAGTTTGCCTTAGTAACTGATCAGAATAGAATCTATAAGCAGTCTTCGAGGGGAGACAGGTATCATCTTCATTTGGCCAGTTTTTCGAACAGTATTCAAATTTTAAACATTTTTACACTGAGAAAACTAACATACTGACATACTTAGGATCACAGAATTAATAAAAGAAACAGCAAGAAGACAGAATTAGTTTGGCTTCATTCTCAGCCTTTTTCTTAAGCTTACTTCTTTTTGTAATCTTTCAAGAAATTCCATTAAGCTCTATCAAGTTTTATTTCATTGCCAGGACACGATCCATGGGCACCATTAAAATGTAGTGTTTGAGGTCAAGTAACAGAGATGAGAGATGTTCAGTACAAAATCAAAATGAGGGAAGTTAGGAAAGGGAAGAAAAAGGAGAAAGAAGGAGGAAGAGGAAGCAAAATGAGTAAGCAAGACACACACACACACACACACACACACACACACACACACATACCTAGAGACAAACACAGTGAGGAGGAGGTGGAGTGAATGGACAGGATCAGATTTCTGTGGTAATGGTTGGGCGGGTTGGTGGTTAAACTGCTCTCACAAACACATTCCAGAGCTGAAGCACAGCGCATCTGGTGTGCAAGTGCAGACAGGAGCAGAGCCAACCGTTTCCTCCGAGCATCTCTCTTGCTCTCTGTTTAACAGCATGCTGGGACCTGGAGGCTTGCTGTAGGGCTTTGAGGTAGCATCTGTGCTCTGTAGAGACTTGATTGTATTAAATCTTTGCCTGGGATCTGAGGCCAAAGTCTTGGTGCTTTGGTGGTTTACAAGTCAATTTCTTGCACTTGTCTCCTAAACTGTTCACCAGTGATTTGATTCTGACTCTCATCTGTTTGTTTTACTTTACCAATGTCATTGTGAATTCTTGTCAGGTCACTTGTGCTCTTTTGCACCTTTTTCATAATAAGACATTATAGGTACGATTGCTGTGTCACAGTTCCATGTGCAGAATGATCTAGTCAACTCCAGCCTCATTCTGCCTTAAAGCGGCCATCATCACCAGCTCAGATACACAGGCGCCCAGCTGTCATCAGTTACTCAGGCACTAATCTTGTTCTTTTTCTGACGGAGAAAAAAAAACAAAAGACCATGTTATTTTATTGTCTTAAGCATATCACTTTAGTTTTAACGTGTCTTAGCATGGTTGAGTTGTTTATTTCTAGATTCACCTTTTATTAAATAATATTAAATGCTTAGGGTTAAACTGTTGTGTGCGTTCTAACTCACAGCAGAACTGTTGGAACCGCACCACACTCTTTTCCTTTCTTTATTTCTTTGGGTAAATCTCTTACAGCTGCTGAGCCTATTGGTGCCTGAGGCATTCTGTCCCCCCTCTTTCCCATTGATTCTTCATTCAGTACATGTCCATCTACTCTTCACCATGACATGAGCTCTCATTGATTTTAGTGTGTGTCTTTGTGTATCTGTGATAAAGTGAATTTGTTACTTCCTTACACTTTAATGATCACCTTTTTTAAGGGCTTTCCTAGCTGTTGATCTGGCTATTAGGGTATCTACTGCTCATGCCCAAAAGGGGCATCTGGATTTAGTTTGTGGAATGAGTCATGAATAAATTGGACGATAAACCCTATGGAATGTGTGATTAAAACATTGCAGTGTTCTTAATTAACCTAACGTCAGAAGTCTGCAAAGAGATTCTTTTTTTGCTCTATATGTTTTAATCAGTGGAGCCCTGCTTCAACAACATGTGAATTCATACAGAAACAACATTGAATAGATTCTTGAATTATGTCTATTTCTAATGGGCTTAACATTCTAACCCCTAAATTCTAGCTTAATCTTCAGTTCCTCTTTTTAAACCTTCTTAATTCCTATGACATATTCAGTAACTACTGCAAAATGAATAGTTGAAGTTTGTAGTTACAAGAGGTACATGTGAGACTGGACCCACCAATGGGGATCCACCCCTTCCCCCACCCCACCATCCTATAGTCATATTCAGCCTTTCATAGAGAGCTAGATTTCTCAAAACAACCTTGACCTAAATCTGCCTCAGGCAACTGACACCATGATGTACATAAAGATTTCATTTGAAAGCACGAAATTCATTGTTCATAGCACCATATAAAGAGGAATATCAGTAATCTAATCGTTCAGTGTACAGCAAAGTGAAATGTGATGCTGAGTGGATTAAACGGCTGTACATTTGACTTGTTCTGTGTGACAGGACTGACATGGTATTATAATCATTGTAATTATAATCACAACTCTACCACTCATCTTCTCTCTTCCTCTCTCTCTCTCTTGAATAAATATTTCACAGTCTCTCTCTCTCTCTCTCTCTCTCTCTCTCTCTCTCTCTCCAAACAACCCCCAGCCTATCCCTAAGGAATGTTTCAGCCTTTCAAAATGGGGAGAAAAAAGGGACATACAGTCTTGTAATCAAAACTGCATATTTTCCTGGAAATATGCAGTCGTTGCTGATTGGATGCACATGGATTCAAATAGAATTAGTTTATAGGCCAGGCTCTGGAAATGACCTCAAACTGTAGAGAGAATGATAAAATCATATGAGATCCAAAATGTCAGGAGGGAGTGTAATTGTGTGTACATGACTGGAGACTCTAGGGATCCGCGTCACGCACACAGTTGAAGAGTAGCGTCATCTCTGCTCTGCACTTCTCTCCCAGAGGGGTAGCAAGGAGAGTATTCTCACATGCAGTGCAGCTTTGTGGTGCTTAATGCTGGATTTAACATTTCACAGTGATTCAGTCCATCTGACTGTCATCTTTGCAGGCCCTCATCTCAATCAGCATTGTTATCTCGTGTGACACAGCCTGTTTCCAGATCACAGACCTGTAGTTCCACACAGGAACCATTCTGCACACTCATTCAGCATACATTTTTTCCTTCCATTAAATGCAGGCAGAGATGACTTGAACATTTTTAAGAATGTGAAAGTAAAGGTCCTTGCACATCTCGTTTTACCAGTTGTCAAGGTTCAGGAAGTGGAAACCTACAGGGATTATTTTGCAGAGGTCTGAGGATAATATACTCCTGTTGTGTCCCATGTCAGATGATTGACGAACCTTGCGGCTCTCTGGATCAAACTGGTTGGGGCCAGACAGGGAGCGTGTGAATGGGGTGATGTTTCTAAAGACTGTGGTATCTGTGGTTAGAGAGAATGGATTCACATCGGCCCTGCCTGAGCCGTGGGCCTCGTAACTCTAGCGGAGGACAGGCCGTTCTTGGCCCTCCAAATGCTGGGAGGATGAGTAGTTGCGAGGCTGTGGCCATGACTGGATGTCATTTCTTTTTTTTCTCCCTTTTCAGGCTGCAATTAGGGTTAATTTTAGAGGCTCTGAGCAACAGGCAGAAGGATGAAATGTCCAGAGTGCACATTTTAAGATCTGACTAAATGATGGCCATATAAGCAACCACAAATTTACAGATCACCTACTTTAAAAAAAAGGATGTGCCTTCTTTTTTCCATAATAGATGGGACATAGTTCTTTCAGAAGCTACACACACACAATTTGATAAGAGGAAGGAATGAGGTTCCGCTGATAATGTCAATTTATAAAAATCTGAGCTTTATATGGCTCCGCCAGTTTCCCTTTTAAAAGCTGAAAATATGTACAGTGACGCAAGGATTTTGGGTTGCATGCTCCAGAAGCATGAGTGATGTTGCTTCAGTGAATATAGCTTGGATGAACAATTCAAGATTCCCATGGTTGTGGTTTATTTTTATAGGGAAGTACAGACAGAGTAGTACTTGGAATTCGAAGTGGAAAGGGGAGAAGGAAAAATAAATGCTAGAAACAGACCACTTGGATAGCGTTGTCACTGCATGTTCTAATCCTTTCCTTTGTCACTTCTCTTCAGTTTTTCAATTAAAGGCATTCATTGTATAAGTTTGATATAATTACAGAGGTGTACAGAGACAGATCATGCTACATACTTAGTCTTGGCCTAAAGGCAAGGCTGATAAGTGAGTTTGCTTTTTGATTCTCTTGCACTCTCTTAATATAGGAGGACTTTCTGAAAGAGGGTCAGAAGCCATCCAGTTGACCCCACCCCCTACATCTTCTTTTCATCAACCGAGCTCCATAAATATTTACTTTGGCATGACCTGGGAGAATCTTGGCTTAGAATAGGCATGAAAAGTTTTTTTTGCCATTTTTTTTCCTCTCTTCTAAACTCCAGGAGAAGATTAAACAAGCATCCCGTATTTGCCTCCTTTTCTATGACGACAAAGGCCAGAGATTGTGAGAGAAACAGTGGCGAGACGGTGCACAGATGTGTAAACACAGGGGTGTATCGGCATGTGCTGATATTCCCCATAGGGACACTTCCTTCCCTATGTGCTCTGATCATGTTCAGGTGTGCACAGGCCTCTGGCTATTAACTTCTCCACAAGAGGACAACCCACTATATTTTAACTAAAGCTTTTAAAACTGCTCAAAAACTGCTCTATGTGAGAGTCTAACTCTTAAATCTTAAGGCACTTTTGATATATATAATACATCTTTGATGAAGATCAAACAATGGTGTTCAATGTCCACCTTAAAACATAAAGAAAATATTGTTATTATTTTGTCTCTATGTTGTAATATCGTATAAGATGTTACACAGAATCAAAACCAAATTTTAAAATTAAAGCCTTTTTAAACAGGACCTTGAGGTGTCAAACATGTTCTGAAGTGATTATGTTCAGCTGGAAGTTTATACATTTCCCTTCTCAACTCTTCTCAGTTCTCAGTTTCATTTGAAACATCCTCACGTTTATGTCTACTAATTACATCACAAGACATGTTGTGATAGATGTCAAACATTTTTTTATCACTACCAAGTGGAAAGAAGTTGCTGGAATTACCTCAATCCCCTGAATGTATCAGGAAAGCTGCTGCGAGAAAAGGGAGCTCTGTTGAGCTGAACCAAACTGTAACCAAATGTTTATCTATATACAGTGCCTTGCGAAAGTATTCGGCCCCCTTGAACTGTTCGACCTTTTGCCACATTTCAGGCCTCAAACATAAAGATATAAAACTGTAATTTTTTGTGAAGAATCAACAACAGGTGGGACACAATCATGAAGTGGAACCAAATTTATTGGATATTTCAAACTTTTTCAACAAATAAAAAACTGAAAAATTGGGCGAGCAAAATTATTCAGCCCCTTTACTTTCAGTGCAGCAAACTCTCTCTGGAAGTTCAGTGAGGATCTCTGAATGATCCAATGTTGACCTAAATGTCTAATGTTGGTAAATAGAATCCACCTGTGTGTAATCAAGTCTCCGTATAAATGCACCTGCTCTGTGATAGTCTCAGAGGTCCGTTTAAAGCACAGAGAGCATCATGAAGAACAAGGAACACACCAGGCAGGTCCGAGATACTGTTGTGAAGAAGTTTAAAGACGGATTTGG
>JAFFST010054100.1:177294-192753 GCA_022414735.1 Noturus placidus
GTGTTTACTTGTGTTGTCCTTGACTATTGTTTAAATTGGTTTGATGTTCCGAAACACTTAAGTGTGACAAACATGCAAAGGAACAGGAAATGAGGAAGGGGGCAAACACTTTTTCACACCACTGTATGTTAGAAGAGATCTATGAGGATCTGCACATGTAAGTGTTCATTGACCACTAATGAAATGCATAAGTATGTGTAAATCAATACTATAGGTCTAGGATTAGGATTCTGGCAGGGTTTAGGTAAGGAATAATTGCAGTTATGGTTGGGCTAATGTTAGGATTTTATCTAAAGTTAGGGATGGGTTAGGAATAGGGTAAGCATTAGTACATGATGGATTATAATATAGTATACACTACATGGCTAAATGTTTGCATACACTTGATCATCATGTGTGGATCTTTCTCAAACTGTTGACACAAAGTTGGAAGCAGACAATTGTATAGGATGTCTTTGTATGCTGTAGCTCCCTTCATTGGAACTGAGAGGCCCAAACCTGTTCCAGCATGACAATGCCCCTGTGCACAAAGCAAGCTCCATGAAGACACGATTTGCCAAGGTTGGAATGTAAAAGTGGCCTGCACAGAGCCCTGACCTCAACCCCACTGAACACCTTTGAGATGAACAGGAACACTGCACACCAGGCCTCCTCTCCTGAAATCAATACTTGACTTCACTAATGCACTTTTGAAACCCTTCCCAGAAGAGTGGAGAGTGGGAGTGGGAATAAATTTGGAATGGCATTTTCAACAAGCACACGATTGTGATTGTCAAGTGTGCAAATACATTTGGTCATGTAGTATCTATCATATAAAATAGAACAAAATCAACCTCGGTCATTTAAAATGTGTTTAATTATCTCATGAGATCAAGTTGAATTTATATACTATAACTTTTCAGAAGTGTGTAACCATAACACATACTTTACACATATGCTGTTAAACCTTGGATTGCCATTCATTGCAAACCAAGTCCATAAGGTGTAGTTACACTCTGAGGAAGTAAATGGACCAACTCCTGTACCGGTTTCATGAGCACCATATGTCCGTACCCATATTTTAACAACCCTGGGTTTCCAATGTGAAACAGCTATAGGCTTATTTGTATGGCTGACAGAACCCTATAAGAACATGCAGATGAACGTGGAATGGTGTGCTTTACAACTGCCTTAATGACATTTCCAGACAGAAAAGAAAACAACATAATGTCTGTTCTCTACATCACATTCAAATTCAGTTGAGATTAATTATTCTCAGTGAAGAGAAAAATCACAGGAAGGCTGCTGGGATACATGTAGCCCAAGCAGAAAAAAATTATTTAAGACCACAATCAAGAATTGTTGAAATGGGACCATGTTGTAAATATCTTATGGGTGTGGTAGTGCAATGTTTTTTTTTTTTTTTTTAAATTCCTTGCTACTTAAAGTTGATGTGGTATCAAAGGCAGAGCTGTCATTTGCAGTGATTTCTGACTGTTCTTCCTAACTGCTACTTCATCACTGCTCAGACAGTCATTATAAATAAAGGATTAATTAATTAATTTAATTAATTTATCAATTTGTATAGCGCTTTTTACAATGGTACATTGTCTCAAAGCAGCTTTACAGAAATATCATTTTTACATTTACAAGCGACTTACTAATGAGACCACATTCACACACCAATGGGAGCAGAGCTGCATGTAAGGTGCTAGCTTGCCATCGGGGGCAACTTAGGGTTCAGTGTCTTGCCCAAGGACACTTCGGCATGGGATCACCCGGGCCGGGATTCGAACCGCCAACCCCACGGTTGGTGGATTAGTGGACAACCCGCTCTACCGACTGAGCCACCGCCGCCCCAAGAGGATGGTAAACTCTTGTCTTTTTTTACTTTTCCATTCTGCGTAAAATGATGAGCCATCGGAAATTACACTGTTATTCTGGCTACAAATTACATAGTGCTGTTTATAAAGCATCTCCTTAGACACCATATTAATAAATAAAACAAATAAATGACGTTCCTCATGTGCAATAACAGGAAATAATAGATAATGATTCAGAGTGCTGTCCTGGAACATGTGATGAATCAGCACAAATCACTTGTGTCTTTCTCTTCTGGTATGTATCATTGCTCTCATTTCTTGCTTTGAGAGCTCTTCCTGCCCTGTCCTGCCTTTCCACTTTCAGATGAGTAGTAAGAGCCCATATCAGCCTGAGGCTATGGAGCTCATACATGCTCACACATGCCATTTATATCTTCACTTGGATAAATTAATCGTAAGCTTCCCTCGTCCCTCTCAAAGGACCAATTAACTCCTTCTCAGGGGACACACGGAGTTCTGGTTTGTGTGAAGGAAAACGTTTTAATCCTGGCGGGATGACTGGAAGTCACATGGACTGTTGTCGCCAGTTCAGGAAGTGGAGTGAATCCTGACTGAGCACATTTTGTTCCTTTTACGGCACTGAGAACGTTTCACATTGTGCAACTTTTGTAAGTATTCCCGAGTATTGTGTAACTATAGAACCACGCCCTAAAATGCATAATTGCACATTTACTTTTAACTAATCTTGAGTCAGCTCACTATAAAAATGCTTTACAAGAACAGGTCATAGGCTACCACTGTTATTAAGCATCACTGACCAAAAATACTAACATTCTCACCACATAAGTTCAAATCCGTTTTTGTTAAGGAAGACACAAGACGGTAGAATTTTAAGGTCCTGTAGGCAAATTTGTGTGTGACCATTTGTTTTTAATGTTCCATGTCATTTCCCCATCGTGCTTAGAACTTTGGGGCTGAAATGACATTTGTTTCATTCATCACAATTTACATTAATCAAATCTGGAATGACAGGTGCCAGAGATGATGATCAATAAAAAATATTTAATCTTATTTTTCTCATGTTCTGTCATTTGAACTCATAATCAGTAATGCCACAAACATACAGAAGAAGTAACAACTTCCTCTAACTGTCGAAATGTCTGCTATATGTGATCCCTCAGTTAGTTGTGGGTATTCCTAATATCTATTCTCCAAACAAATTGCATCCCCATGTTCAAATAATCCAAACAATAGCCTCTGTTGTATAAATTGTTTGTCTCTGTTATGTTTTTCCATTACAGTTTTTTGTGCATTGGAATAAATTAGTGGACCTTTGAAGATTGAGTGACTAATTGAGTGGCTGTAATTATAAAGCTTGTGTTCCGTCATAGTTTGGCAGTCTTCAGACTTTGAGTTCTGTCGATAGAATTTAAAATCGAGGAAATTGTTAGACATGTTAGACATATCGTGAATTATTTATATTT
The DNA here is from genome assembly GCA_022414735.1 of Noturus placidus. NCBI lineage: Eukaryota > Metazoa > Chordata > Actinopteri > Siluriformes > Ictaluridae > Noturus > Noturus placidus. Next base: position 180,581 of record JAFFST010054100.1, read on the forward strand.
TCCTATCACATGATATAAAACACATTGGGCTCTCGCTGATGCATGAGTATTTATTATGTTGGAATCTGAAGAAGGAAATTGGAAAATAAAGTAATGATATGCCTTTGATTTAACTGATGTGTTTATAAAATTTATTTAATGCAGTCAAAAAAAAAGAAAGAAAATAAAAAGCTTTTTGTCCCTAGTTCATAGACACGGTTTAGGCTACAAGCAGTAACACACAAATGAATATCATAGGGGTGACTGTCTCCTCTTCTGACTAACATTAACGCAGCCTGTTATTTCTCAAGGATATTTTGGTTCAAAGGCATATGGACACCAAAATGTTACTGATCAAAAACACAAGGAGCATTTCAGGGAAGAAAGAGAAGAGAAAAACAGAAAGGAGTCCAAGAAGAGAGGAGTAGTGGGGGACTGGAGTGATGTAATACGGATGTGTGGAGAATGCAGCTGGAGAGCATGGGGAGTAACAGGAGCTCAGTCTGTTTACCACAAACTGCATTTCTGTAGGGATGTACATAACAACACAAATTACTATCAGAAATTAGACACAGATCTCTAAACAAAATTATATTCAACTATTCAGCTTCACTCACGCAATGTAGCTGTAAAACTGAGGTCCATTGTTCGGTTGCAAGCAGTTTGAGAATTCTCTCTCTCTAAATACATAAAAACTAATTTTGTGTACCCTTAAAGACTCATCAAATAGTCTATGTGTGAATGATGTTTTATAGCATACTGCTGTTGAATGCTGATTGGTCAGAAGAATCATTTTCTATAGCAGCTCAGCTCTGGCAGTAGATTTCTGTGTGGAGATGCTTATTTAGCATTTTTGGATGGCATGGCTTTGCAATAAAGGCTTTGCAATTTCTCTGAAACATGCCAAGCTGCATTTTTTGATTTACTAATGTCATGATAGAAAAAAAGAGAGACTAGTGAAGGAATGGCTGTTTATAGATGTTATAATGGAAGTAATTACAGAAACTAGCTTGTTTAGAAACAAAGGCTGATTTGTAAATGAAATAAATACTAAATAAATAAATAAATAAATAACTTTTCATACAGGCAAATTCCTGTGCTACTGTATACGATGAATAAAACACTTCAGGACATGCTGTTACTGGAAAGTAATCAGCAGTAACTGTAACTATTTCACATCTGATTGCATCACACCACCCTGTTGTTGATTGTTTTCCTATAACAGCATGCACCATCTCATTTTATTCTTTATTTACCCAAATCCCTGCATTGTATGGGTGATGAAAACATGAATTGTTCAATTTAATAACAGAGTAAAGACTTTTGTTAAAATAAGAGAGATCTTGGATCAGCATGCACAAATTATAATAACCATTACTTCTCATGATATTCATTTTGCACTGGAGGGATTAAATGCCTTGTTGAGATGTTCACAGTTTGGACATAAAGTAAGGTGTTACACTGAGAGTATGTTCAAAATCTTGGAATATTGGATTGCATTTCCAAACATTTTAATTCAGTTACCATGTTATGAACTGTGAATGTCCTTGAGTGTCCCAGCCAGAGCCCAGACTTGAACCCGATTGAACATCTCTGGAGAGATCTGTAAAATGTCTGTGCACCGACGCTCCCCATACAACCTGATGGAGCTTGAGAGGTCCTGCAAAGAAGAATGGGAGAAACTGACAAAGATAGGCAAGCCAAGCTTGTAGCATCATTCTCAAAAAGACTTGAGGCTGTAATTGGTGCCAAAGGTGCTTCAACAAAGTATTGAGCAAAGGGTGTGAATACTTATGTACATGTGCTTTTTTGTTTTTTATTTTGAAACAAATTTGCAAAAATTTCAAACAAAATTCTTTCACGTTGTCATTATGGGGTATTGTTTGTAGAATTTTGAGGAAAATAATGAATTTAATCCATTTTGGAATAAAGCTGTAACGTAACAAAATGTGGGAAAAGTGAAGCGCTGTGAATACTTTCTGGATGCACCGTATCAACCCTTTTTACAAGAAGCTTCATTGCCGTTTCTATCTGTTGGATTTGTAGTTCTTCTATGACCCAGTGAAATGGTGCAGTACATTTGAACGTGTGTTCAAGCCTTCATAAAAGTGGCTAGTCTACACACACACATATGGCTCCCTTCAACATGATTTCCTAACAAGTGAAACCTGCTTCTGATTAATGACACACACACATATACCCTACTCTAGAAAGTAAATAATCCTTTTCTAATGACACTCCTCATGAAAATACACAACTGCTTTTAGAAATAGAAGCAGCTAAATAAGTGCATTTGAACTGTAGGAAGCAGATCAGTGGGGTGAGGCAGAGAGGGAGCTGCATGGGCTTGAGCAAACACGGGCCCACTAAAGTTTGTTTTTGCAGAATCGTTTGCAAGCTGTGTCCAGCCTGATTCAATCTCCAGCTGAACCCTGGGTGGCAGTGTATACAGACCCTTTCTGAGTGCACTCTTCAACTCCAATGCTGACTGTTTCCTCATCATCTGGATCATTCAATCCGTACCATATCTATTTCCCAGTTTCATGACAGCCTTGGAGCTGAGTACAGATTTGAAGTGGTTAGTCAGAGTATGAGTGCTAGTCATGTGATATAGATTCTCTCATTGTTAGCCATGAGAGGGAAAGGCAGAGAGGTGGTTATTGAGCTGTTTCTTTCATGGGATTGAGAGTCAGGCTTTAGGAGTGTGTTGAAATTAATTTGCAGAACTGATCACACTTGCACACTGTAGGATGACAGATAAATATTTAAACAAGAAATGAGAGGAGGAAAGCTTAAGTCAAGTCTAGGGCAAAGTAAGTTTTCCAAATATTTTAGGAGTTCTACAGTGAAAGCATTCTTTTCATTTCAAATAAAATGGCATCCCATTTGGCAGGATTATTTATTTTTGGAGTGAGGTAAGATTAATAAAAGACTACCACTGAACATATGCAATATATGAATTATTCTCTCACAATGAGTAACTTGTGCTTATTTATACAGACCATGTGAAAGTCCTGGTTCACGTCCACTAGGGGGTGCTCACTGGTCGTCAAAACTTCTGTCATTACAATGCTAAACCGCATGGCAGGCTGTTAATTACGCTTTCATAATGATCATTAAGAGCTCGTTTGAGAAATGTGAACAATGGAGATTTCTTTTCAGAAGCTGGCACAAAATACCAGGCACACATGCCACTGAAGATAATGTTGATTAAAGAGAAAAAAAGCCCCAGTCTATCTCTACATCTTTGTGAACCATTTCATTTTGCTTGGCCATGGCTGCTTTGTTGTCACATACCTCTGCATGGTTATGCTCAGCCATCAGATCAGTGTATGAGAGCAGGGACACTCTGGCTTGGGTAAGGTGAGAGTGAGAGGGCAGCCTTAGGGCCTCTACACAGGCTCCATCTCACTGTGGCCTTCTCTCACTGGGGGCTTCTGTGTTTTTGGCCCATCAGCCCCTTGATAATTATAACCCCAACAAAGCAGGAGCCCGGCTGTGGAACTTTTTGGAGCCATGTGTTATCTGAGCGCTGGGATCTGGATAGCCATCCAAGCCTGCCAAATACAGCACACTGCCTGCCAGAACAGAATCATAGCCTCACCTGAGACTGGAAAAAAGTGAGACACAGAGAGAAGGAAATATCTAACATTTCTCTAATTATTATCACAGATATTAACAGCTACCCTCATCAATAGGCTACACCATACAGTGACATAATACATATTCAAATTTAACCCAGTAGTACATTCAAAATAAAAGAAAATGATATAAAACACTGGGATAGGCTCCAGGTTCCCCGTGACCCTGAAAAGGAGTAAGCGGTTGAAGATGGATGGATGGATGGATGGATATAAAACACAGCATACTCTTTTGGTGTGCTTCTCTAATCTAAGATCAAGGTAATGATAAACCCATCTGTCTCAGGAAACTCTGTCGAGTTATAAATGGTGACAAAATTAAAAACCACTACGACACAGCTAATTAAATGACATGTGAGATACATTAAATAAAGAATGATGCTATTTCTCCCCCTTTCACTTGGCATTTTCAATGCATCTCAAATACCTTACTTGTGTTTTATGTGTTTAACACCTGATGATTCTCCACAGGGGGTGCTATCACTCAAGTAGTGTTTGTGAAAAATGTGGAAAACAAGGAAACAGTTAATGATACTGTACCAGCATGATTGAATAATATGGAATAATAATATTGAATAATATTTGCATGCTGAATAGTTGTTCAGTGGCCTTGAGGCATCTGTACAGTTTTATACTCATTAAAAATACAAACATCTATGAACATGCTAATTGAAAACCTTCCCATGTGCCTTTTCAATCCCAACCCTATTCCTCGCTCCAGCTACCCCACGTACTGATATCACTGTAGTATTATACATTAGTACAAAATGGCAAGAAGTTAAGTTGTGAAAATGCTAGTCTGTAGGTCTGAACAGCAAACTGACAGTCTGAAGAAGAGAACCCCCCCCCCCACCACCACCACCACATTGGGGACTCGTTCAAGGGTAAGTTCATTAATTAACTTTGCTTTTTATTAATATTGCTCGTTGCTACTGTACATTAAAAGAACACGTACACATATGCAACTAGCTAGTTAACTGCTTCTAAAATAGATAATAGGTTTATTTACTGTGTCTGATAATCTTAACAATTTATCTTAAAAAATGTAACCAAAGCCAGCAAAATACTGTATACCAAAGCCAAGAAACATTTATTTTTTTAACATTAATGTTAAGTTGAAAGCGTGAGTTCCTATAAATTGCATGTCAGATGTAGTAGGTGCAAAGCTGAAGCCTCTATTTATGACACAATGACCCAAATACCAGAATCAGCTGGCTAATTAGCCATAATCCAGTCATTCATGCTTTAAGGCCTCAGGGAACTTTAACATCTATAGCTAGAATACTTTATATAATTATACATACAGATCTCAATTCAATTAATTTTTTATTTGTATAGTGTTTTTAATGGAGATTGTCACAAAGCATCTTTACAGACATATATAAATTCCATATATGCATTTTAAATGCATAAATTTGGCCCTAATGAACAAGCCAGAAGCGACAGTGGCAAGGCAAGGAAAAACTCCCTGAGACGATACGAGGAAGAAACCGGGCTCAAAAGGAAACCCATCCTCATCTGGGTGATACCAGATAGTGCAATTATAAATGATTGCCTTCTAATAACCATGTAGTCAAAAAGTTGCGTCACAAGGAAATTCCTTATTGTTTTAACATGAAGTCTATTTTGTTGAAGTTATCAACTTTTCACCGATGGTGACCTTAGTGCAAAACTTGTTTGTGGCAATTGCAGTCCTGAGCCATCATAGCAAAACTGTTCATACCAATTACAGTCCAAAGCCATATTCAAGGTTTCTAAGTGGTACTATCCACAAAAATGTCATGTATCTTCAGGCTGTCCATATGGAGCCATGCTAAGCAACAGAGATTTCCAATGGATGAGAACTCCAACCAGAAGTAGGGCATCAGGATGGATCAGGTAAATCTGAAGAGCAAAAGGGGTCAGGATCACTGGTATCTCAAGAATAGCATGTAGAGAGAGAGAGAGAGAGAGAGAGAGAGAGAGAGAGAGAGAGAGAGAGACTATTATTATTAGGTATATTAGGTATCCTCCTTGTCACATAGTCACATAATGGGTAAGGACAGTGTACATTGTGTGCAGAGTGCAAGCAGGGACTCTGGCAAGACTATATATGACAGCATAACTAAATGGAAGAGCCAGAAGGTAATAGATATGAGAGCACCCCCCACCCCTAAATTATTAACAAAAGGCTTGACTAAACAAATGTGTTTTCAGCTAAGACTTAAACACTGAGTCTGAGTTATGAACACTAATTGGAAGATTTGTCATTTGTCTACATAAATGTTATTTTATTGCTGCCTTTATTATGTTTATCTTTCATAGCAATGTTATATAAAAGTAGAACTTCGAGATATCATCAGGGATATACTTCAGCTATCTCATCTTGAAATATTTAGGTCAGCCACTCCCATAATTAATTCAGACCTGTGTTGTAGTTATTCTTTGTTCCTCCTGCTTTTGCACTCATTTGTTCACACAACATGCAGATATTAAAATAATGAATCAATGTTTCAGAATCCAGGTATGTATACATTACCCCTGTCAATCCAGCTGTGTTTTTTGCTGGGTGACCAGTAACTGGACATTACTCATACCCCTATAAAAAAAATACTCCTTCAAAAACTCATTCCTGAAGTTTGTTAACACTGTCACAGTTATAGATTAAACTACTGTAGGTTAGATGACCTCTGATTTCTCAAAATCTGGTTATCTATTGATTATAAGATAAATTGCTAATTATGGTAAATCTGTTGTTGCACAAGTCTGTCATAACCCAAATACTGGACATACTGTAGAAATATATCAAAGCTACTATTATTCAATATTTTACCACAGCGTTGTTGAATTCTCAACTATGATTAGTCAGAAAGTGATGATTTATTTTCTAAAACATCGACCCAGACAGTAATGCATGCCATAATTCATATTATAGGTTTACATTAATGCACTTGTTATAATACTGTATTGTTTCTACAGCAACTCATTCATAGGGACTTCATAATCTAGGTCAAATAAATTGATTATAAATGGAATTTGCCGTTGTTCGTTATTTAACGAAGAAAAATAGATATTCATCAATATGGTGAAGTCTTCTATAAGGAGACATTTAGTTATTATTTATGGAAGGAGTGCCCAGTGTTGGCACTTTGTATGTAGGTTTTCTATCATTGGAAAGTCTTAAGCACAGAGGACATTCCAGTGGTTAATGTTGCTCAAGAAAAGAAAGTTTGGGGTTCCTTGCTGGAGCTGCTACCCCCGCGACCCGATTACGGATAAGCGGTTGAGGATGGATGGATGGACATTCCAGTGTCTCACTAACATGACAAGATACATTTCGTCTTATTTATTTCAGGAAAAGAGAGGCTTGTAAGGGAACAACTACTGTATATCTGATATAACTTGTGGATGTTTCGTGGATGTTCCACAACATCAAATGTAATGAAACAAAAAAACACAAACAAAACAAAACAAAACAAAACAAAAAACAAAACAAACAAAAAAAAAAAACAACTATATATATATATATATATATATATATATATATATTAATACATTTGTTTTGCTGTTTTGAAAATAGTCAACTTTATTATTTTATTACTAGCTTAAGCATATCATAAAGTTAACCTTTACTGGTGCAAAAATCAATGATTATATTATTTTATTTTTAGCTTTTATTATTGACAATTTCAAAGGTTAATTATTACATTCTGCTCACTCTTGTTGAAACAATTCTTTCTTTAAACCAAATCTCCAAATCTAATCTCCATTGATATCCCTTAAGTCATCTTATGCCATTTCCTACCGTGCCACTGTCACTGCTGTGCAACAGTTCACTGCTGAGCATCAGGCTTAAAAGTTTTGCTTCAGTAGGGTTGCAATAATTCTACAATTTTCCTAACTAGCTGGTTTTGCAATTGATTTGATTTTCTCATTGGTGGAGAACACTGACCAAATATCTTCTTTATGGCTGTGTATATAAATGTGAGACGTCAGCGGAGATCACAAGCCTGCCTTAAATGACAAAAAGCAACATTAGGTTATTTATCAAATGAAAATAATGAAATAAAAATGTTGCGATTTTCTTTCCTTCAAAGCAACACCCTTGATCATAAGTTGCATGTCAGAGCTTGGTGCTCCACATGCTGAGGGTGGAAAGTTGAGAGGGCTTCACTGAGGTCTTCTACTTTGAAAAGGCCCTGGATGCTATAGAACTGCTTGGTAATGCGACTGCAAAGTGATGTGCACTGAGAGAACATATTGTCTGCGCTGACTGGATCAAATCAAAGCAATATACCCTTACTCATAGCCTATACCCATTACAACCCCTGTAAAGCAAACCTAATTTATGAACAGTGCCAGTTTCACTTAAAATAAAACCTCACCACATCTGGAAATCATTTTGACCCACACATTCCTGACTTTAAAAGTGACTTACTGCAGAGCCCGTGAATGTTGGTCCGTTCCATCATTTTGACTGATGCAGATTGATTAGGAATAGGACAACAGGGGCTATTTAACCAAGCAGTGGGAAAGCATTGGCCATTATCATGCCTTTGTGGTATTATAGAAGCATTTTTATTTAGCAACTGAATTTTTACTATTAACAAAAGCTAAAAAAGCTCAAATTGTGAGAAACTATAAAGTTACAAAACACATGGCACAGAATGAGAGCTGGCTGATCTGTGGTGGTGTATCAAGTAACTAATTGAAAATAAGATGCCCATCCTTAAAGGAACAGTTTTGGGAATAAAATTCAAATTGCATAGTTTTAGCCTTACGACAAATGTGGTCGATTAGCCAAAATGTATGATGTCTGAAATTCCTCAGATTTGCACTGGAGCTACATGGTTAATATAGCTAACAAGTAAGAATGCTTATATCTGCCAGCTTCATGCACATATCATGGAAACAAATCACCATGCACTCACTTACTCTTACTTTCAAACACCACATCCTGGCTATGTAATACAATTTGTACACAAACAGCATTATAAATGCATAGACCTGTATTAAAGATATTATGGTTTACAAACCAAATTGAAGCTATATAATATGATTACTGAAGAATTTGACACAGCTTCAGCTGTGTTATGACTTAGGCAAGCAGTTTTCATGATGCTAGACTGGTAACTGTAAGTTACCCTTGTTTGCTAGTTAAGGTACAAGTAGCTCTACTTTAAATGGTTTTTTGTTTGTTTGTTTGTTTGTTTGTTTGTTTTTACTTTTGATTTTATTCACTACATTTCAAAACAAAGATTTCTCCTTTCTATTCATTATATTTCTCTATAAGGTACTTATTTTTGTGAGTCATAAGGTACCTGATTTTAGCATCATACCACTTTGAGCAGTTGTTACCATTCCTAAGAAATCTAAACTGTAACAGATGTGACAATGTTATCTAACTAAATGTTAGCTGCATTTTGTATTTACTTGAGCAGTTATCTATAACGTGACCATTCTCAATTTGCCTGCAGACTAACGTTCATTGTCAGAGCTATTAGAATGCTAGCTAACATTTTAGAGATTAGGGATATAGCTGTTGTCAGTTAGCATTAGCCATTGTTCTATATGAAAGGCATGTTCATGTACTGCCAGTAATCACATCCATGTGTAAACTGAGGCACAGAATTGTTTCTGGTTTGTAATTCTTTCCTGTAGTTTTACTTTCATGCTATAAATAAACATGATTTTGTACATTTGTACCTTAATTATCCCTTAATTAAAGTAAAGATTTTGAAGCTGTATTTAGTTTTTACCAGAATATATGTTTTGATGTGTATTTACACTTTTTCACTGAATAAGGAATTTTATATACTTCTACAACCTTTGCCAGCATGTCCTGGCTGAAGGAGGAAATTGTGTAAATTTCATTTTCTGTCTAACTATTAATTTTAGAGTACATTCAAGATGGAGTCCATTGGAGCTTGAAAGAGAATCTGCTGTGAAAGACATGTAGGAAAAGTACATTGCAAGAGCTGATGTTCAACATGACGGTCTTTCATGTTTTTTACTGGAATGCAGCATGTCAAAAAAAGTCCAAATTGCACTATAGCTAAAGCAAAGCTGATTCTTCTCCGAAGCCTGAATTCTCACTCTCATGCTCCCCAGGTCTTCTTTCTAAGAGTGGGCAGAGATCCTAGCAGGGTCAGGGATCAAGGATCAAAAAGCTTCAGATCAGCGCTTATGAACAAAAACATCTATTATGGACAGTGAATCTGATGTTGAAGACCAGAGCTAGACCATTGTCTTGGTTTGTTGCATGAGGATGTGTGTCTAGGTTGGGTAAAAGTATTTAAAAAGCCATACAGATGACAAAGAAATGAAGCAGAGCACCTTTTTCAATCATCATTGCTAATCTAATGATTATCAGTAGGATTCCTGCTTCTTTCCTGAGCTCTTATCAGCAAACTCCCTCCAACGTCCCCAGTCCTTGTTACCTTCAGAGCGGCAGAAAGATTTCTCCTCAGATCCCGACTTTACATCCTTCACCACCTACCTCATCTTGAACCCTGTTTTCTGCATCACTCAACAGGTTTAGAGACAGAGATAAGCATTGGCTTTTTTGGAAGGCACGAGCAAAAGTGGAAGCTTGAAGCAAGAAGAAGAAGCCCATGAGAGAGAAGGATGTTGTTGACTTAATCAGGCTGTTTTGTTGTGGCCAGTTTCCTATATTACCCCTAGGTGCAGAGCCCCAATTCCTGACAGATGAAGTGATCAGGATGTGTTGATCCTGGGTCCTCAGCAGGGATCTAGGTTTGTCCACCTGGTGGGGTAAGTGGTGGTGTGGGAAGAGTCCACATCCCCCATCTCTGAGCTGCTTCCTGTGCCTTTAAACATCTGCAGCCCAGCAGGGTTACATCATACAGTTTCATCTGCATCTGTCAAGCTACAGCAAGGCCACCTTCCCCAAAGAGCCTGGATCCTTCTCCTGACCCCTTCATCCAAAGCCTGCATCTCCTGAGTCCGTACTCCCCCCAACCCCAGAGATAAACTGCAGAGAGTCAGATTACCCAGAATCCCCGCTCCTCTGAAGCAGCCCATTCATGGGCCCCTGGAAGCCGATAAGAGGATGAATCATAGCTCTGTTTGGAGGGCTTTGTGGGAGCCGCACTTCTCCATCTCTTAGGCCCTCTTTGTGTATTGATGCTTCAGCTGTGTGTGTGTCTGTGTGCACGTGTGTGTGTGTGAGGTTGTCTGTGGTCTAGAATCTGTGTGTCTCTTTACGGACGTACGGATATTTGTTTGAGTCTCCACAATGATGAGGAGAAAGTCTCAGAGCCACAGCAGGCTTTTTATCTCCTGGAGCCATGCTGGAGAAAGAGCACAACTTTCTATCTCCAATAAGGATGAGATTTAGAGTCAACAGTGTGATCTCCATGGACCATACAGTTCTTTCATACATATATTTCTTTCACCACATTGATATCATAAAAGGTCATGGGTGTTCAGGGTGTCACAGGGTAGTAAGTTGTCAGCCTTAAAGTAAGCCTTGTCACCCCATTTCTGTTCCCATTTACAATATTTATTCTGATTTCAGATAAATAAATAAATTGATATGGCAGTTCAGTGGGTAGCATTGCCACCTCACAGCTCCAGGGTCCCTGGTTCTATCCTGTTACTGTCTGTTTGGAGATTCTGATCATGTTGTTTATGTGTTTGCATGTTTTTCCAGTTGTTTCCATTTCCTGCTAAAACATATACCAGTAGGTGGATTGGCTTCTCTAAATTGCCCCTTGGTGTGAATGTATGTGTACATGGTTCCCTGAGATAGATTGGTATCCCACCCAGGGCGTATTCCACAACACAACCAAGTGTCCCTGGGATAGACTCCAGATTTACCATGGTTCATCCTCACCAGGATGAACAAACAAGTAAATACGTAAAGGATTACATACATATATCTTAATCACAATTTATCCATGTTGTTGTTTTATGTATCTTCCCAAAACAGGAGTGATTAAAATTTTACACAGAGAATATTTTAGTCCAGATTAGACTGTTTTCCCCCACTTTCATGGGTTTCTAGTGAATTAACGTGGACTGTCATGACTCATGATCAAGATTATTGTTGCATCTAATGCAGTAAATTATTTCTGCAAAAAAAAGAAGTTTTTTTTATTTTTATTTTCTAGATGAATTCACTTTTCTGAGAGGTCTTTTACACAAGTATGCATAGGGTTGTTGTCTTGGAAAGCCTTGGTCAGTGTAAACAACAGTACCCATGAGACAAGATGGACAATAAAAGGGGTTCAGACAGTCATGTCCTCCTCTTCAGCAGAAACGCAGGATAGCACCACCAGGACTAACCTAACATGGCTTTTATGGCTTTCTTTTCTGACTACAGGGTGATTATAGGCTATGTAAACAAGCTAGATGTTAGCCATTCATGAACTTGCACGTGCTACAAATATTTTTTAAAAATAATTTAGAATATAGAACACAACATGTAATATTTATATTATACAGTGGTGTATATATATTATGTATATATTATACATTTCCTGTTCCTTTGCATGTTTGTCACACTTAAGTGTTTCGGAACATCAAACCAATTTAAACAATAGTCAAGGA
>JAFFST010054100.1:198761-210227 GCA_022414735.1 Noturus placidus
ATATATATCACATCAATTCAATCTGAGGGTTAGGGTTAGACCTAAAACACAAGAAAGTTGTGCTGTCTACAGTCCACACAATGTCAGTGTGCACAAAGAACTAGAAAGTAAATCGATTTCTTACACGTATTTGTGTGTTCCTAATCCATGTAAGACCTCTCTCCCTAGCAAATGATTGAAGGAGCAATTCAGGGATTGCTTTATTCATCCTGCTACTGCCAGGCTTCCTATCAGACTCTCTTTTTCTCTTCTCCCAGAAAGTAAGCAAAGGGCTTTCATGAGAGGCATGCAGCTGTTAGTCTGTATTAAACTGAACATCAAAAGAGGCTCTGGAAGCTTCAGTGGAGGCATGAATAGCATATGCAGGGGTTAGCACTGCATTTCTGTGGATCATTATTCCCAGAGTGCACCTTAATCTCTGTCTTGGGAGACAAAAGGGAAAATGGGTCTTAATCATGGACTGTATTCATTTATTGATTTCTTCTTCAAGATAATATTGCAAGGGTTGTGTTATTGTGGTGTTTCTGTGTCTGTGTGTTCCATTTATATTATGCCTGTAATAATGGCACCATTTTTACTTCAGTGCCTCTAACCAGTCATTGGGAATGGTTGTAGGGTTTCACAGCACAGGTCTTGACCTTGCACTTGCCACATGGTTGGTTAGACGACTGGAATGGCTTCATGAGAGGCTATCCTGACTAACCTAGACCAAACTGTTTGTGTGTGTGCATGTGTGTGTCTGTGTGTTTTGTTTTGTCACAGATGCTCTGGATACAAGTTTGTGTGAATTCCACCACACACTTATGTAGATATTTACTAAAGTGTAGACACACACACACACACACACACACACACACACACACACACACACACACACACACACACACCCCTTCCTAGGCACCACTGGTTTTGAAAATTTGATTTAGGAGGTCACTCATTACTTATGAGTAAACCAACTACACACAATCTCCTTCACCACTGTCATTCTGTTAACCATGAAGGGAGTAGAACCACCCAGGTTATTTTGGAGAGAAGATGGAAGGCATGTCTCAGCTGTTAGGAGTGAATCTGCCTGTTTCAGACACGCATGGGCATGCCTGCTGCTCCACAATCAGCTGTGAAGCTGATCTACATACATACAGGGTAGCAGCCCAATTCCTAACGATCTCAGCTGTGCTAGGCTACTCTGGCTTGTTGTTGTTTTGCATGACACCAACTCAAACTCTACAATCAAGCCCTGGTTAATTCAGTTATACAGTTACACACAGTTGAGACTGTAACTAATCCTAGATATATGCCTTCTGAAATTAGTCACTCATTGCTAATGCCTTACTATGTAAGGGTAGACTGGAAATTTCTTGTATTTTTGTTTTGTATTTGAGTTCTTCTGAACCATTTTCTCAGTATAAAAACTCGAATACTGCTATATACACTACTAAATAATAATCGATTAAGAGGTTTCCAGCTTTAATTAACTTTGTTAATGTTTTGTAAAGCTACAGTCACACTAGAAACTTGCAGTTTCCTTGAGTTTGATAGAGTTATCAATTTTTGCCATGATGTAGTATTTTCCTGTGGTTGGTTTCACAAGATTTGGAAATACAATTCAACTTCCTTATATACATTTAAAGGTAGTCAATCAAGCACGTACACACAAGTTTAGTATATTGTGAGTTAGAAATTCCTAGCAGTCTAGCTTGTTTGAGATACAGATATCCTCCTAACTGACTGTGTACCATGCTACTACATTTTACTGAATCAGTAACACTCATCATCTACTTTAATAGGAATACTTGCACATCTGCATATTTGTCAGAAGTAGTTCTGTGGTCAGAAACACCTTGTTGATGAGAGAGGTCTGAGGAGGATGACTAGACAGGTTTGAGCTGACAGGAAGACCAAAGTAACTCGAATAATCCCACTTTAGAAATGTGGTGAGCAGAAAAGCTTCTCACATTTTGAACTTTGAGGTGACTGGGCTACAACAGTAAAAGAGACCACAGGCTCACTGAAACTGGACAATTAAAGACTGTAAAACATTGCCTGGTCAAGGTACTGGCCAATGATGTTATGAAGTAAATGATAAAGAAGATGTGAAATGCCAAATTTGTTGTCTCGTATTAGACAAGAACAAAATCACACAAAGAGGACCCTATTGCCTAAACAGACCATTACCCATGCATGCAAACTGAAAAGTGTGACGTTTGACGTTTTGAAGCATTGACAGGACAGGCAATAAAACCACAACAATACAGATTACACATTGAAGTATGCTGATTCTGAGGAAGCTAGTATTAGGGTGATGATCGACATGATAAACAGCTTACAGATATCAAATATGATAGGATGTCTAGGTTTTAAATGGAAGTATCTGTATAAATATCACGCTGCTTTTGATGCTTTACTGGGCAGATGGACCTTATAAAGACCCAAACAAAACAACGCACAAACCTCCTGCCTGGTCAGTCTCCATAAAGCACTGAATGAGATTCACAACATAGACAGGCCCAATGAGGGGAAAATAAAACCAGAATACCAACCACAAAAAAAAAAACCCTTCTTAAAAGTTTAAGCACCCCTCCCATGTAGCCTTGTGTGTTGTGAGGAGCAGCAGGAGGAGCAACAAGAGGCAAGAGAAAACAGAGCTGTAAATACTTGCATGTCTGTCACCATGACAGCCAGGGAGGGCAATTTTAGGCAATCCCATGAGGTTTCAGTTCCAAGGGCTGGAGCAGCCAACTGGCACATTACTGTTGCGTCTGACCGCTGATGTGCCTGGTCCGGTAGAGGCAAAAGAGAGGTCTTCCTTCTGACTGAGTGCTTAAGATAGGGGCTGTGTTCTTATGCTGATCTGGACCAGGGGCCTCTTAATCTGTTAGGAATTAACATTTAAATGGCCCAAATACTACTACTACTATCACTTTGAATATTACATTAAAAAAGAAATAACTAAAGGAATGAAAATGTCTGTGTTACAGAACAATATAGCATCTCAAATGCCTGCTGTATGCTATGGAATGAAAAAAATTCCTCCAGTCTTTTATATAACATGTGGAGCTCATCTGCAAGAATGGACTGACTGGATCCTGAATTTAATTTTGATGGGGCCACATTCACTGGAGATGTAAATGCCGTTTTTTGTCATGCTGTTCATTAGAGCGCCTGTGACTCCTCCAGGGCCTTGAGTGCGAGAAAAAGAGACGGAAAGCCTATGCCTTAGGGAGAAAAGGGGGAAAAAAGAAATCTTTTGGAGACTAAGTACAAAAGACACAAGGAGACTGTGAATGTAGTGACTGCCAAGCACTGGGAATTCATGGCTAGGTTTTTTTTTATTCCCTCGTTGGCAGAGCTTCTGGTTTGAAAAGAAGGTCGATGGGGCAAGTATGCTAGAGGCGACAGATTGCAGATGTCTCTATTGGACTTTGTGAGAGTGGCACTCCCCTCCATCACTCCCCTGTATCAAAAACGCTCCATACAGTAGACTGTTCTTTCGTCTGTCTGGGTACAGGAAAGGCACATTTTCTGAAAAGGGAACATTTAAATTACATACTTGACAAAGACATCAGATGTTTGTCAAATGATATTTTATTATATTTAACATATTTGGTGAGATGATAAACAATTTTAAAAATCAGTTTATCTTACCTCGTTGTGGTCTAAGGTCTGTACGTGGCATATTTATTCGTTCACTTGCTGACAGTGTGGCCAAGGCTGGAGTTTGACACGGTTCCCAGTCTGACAATCACACATGTTCAATGTTCCACAGATAAAACACTGCTGAGGGATTTCTAGAATTGAAGGGAGTGAACTAAGCACTTCATTCTAATTTCATGCAGAGTTTCCTGTCACACATAATATAAAACAATCCCCAGATGCTTGAAACTTTGACAAATAGTGTTGCGTCAGTTTAGATTCTGAGAGCTAATGTCAGGGCCAGAAAATATCTCAGTAACTCTATTCCTGGGAATGCTCACAGGTGTAAATAAACTGACCTACATTGCTGAATATGTACCAAAGCCCTATCCTTGCACTCTGAACGAAAGTTAAATAACATGCTGTGTAAGCTTTTATGTCTTTGCTGTAAGACTTTATGTTGATTAATAGAGTGATGATACTGACTCTGATATTTACTTGCGCTGGAATTTCTCTAAAGTCTCTCTGTGTAGTCGGGGGGTTGGTGAGATGTGCAGGTATGCTCTGCTTGCACTGCAATCCCTTGTGGCTGTGCTAGCTGAAATAGCGCTTGCCCGCTGAGTAATGGCAGCTCAGTGTGAGAGCTCTACAGAGCGTGCCCAGATGAGCAAAACCCTCCTGGGAGAAGGCCGTTACTTTTCCACTCCATCAGCCTCGAGCCAGCCACAGCATCCACCAACCTGCCTTGAGGTTTGACAAATACAAATATTTTTGTAAATCCACCACACAGATACTCTTGGGGTTTATATTTCCTTTAATTCAGCAGTGCTAATGCTGTAGGCCATAATGCAGGCCAAGGTTTGTTGCTGGATAAGGTATGTGAGTCTAGTCATAATTCTCTACGTCACCTTAATGAGACACATCAATCTATAAAGTCTTCCTTATTGGTTCTCTTTTGTGCTCCTGTCATAAGAACCTGTGTTTTTCTATTGATCATTATAGCAAGATTCAAAGACAGATCATTGTCAATGGTCAGATATGTGGATAGTGATAGTTCCGTCCATAAGGCTTTGTACAAGTTTTCAGAAAATTGTGAGTTCAAATCGAAGTGCCACCAGAGACCATTAAGCAAATTTGGTATCTTCTCTGTTTTAAATCAGTTTAGATGAAAGCATCTGCATATTGAATAAATGCAAATGTAATTTTCCCAGTAAGGTCTGCACAGATCAGGTATACATGGAGACAACTGTTGGCAAATGCACAAACAGAGAAGTCAGACTTTAGCGTAGTGTTTTGCCCTGCTATATTAGACCTGACTTAACTCAACAACAAATTAACAAACCTTTTATTGATTACTGTTGGAGCAGGGAAAAACCAAAACAGTGTGGTAGATGACCAGGATCTGCTTGTGAGATTTAAATTTTTTTGAGAACTGTGTCTTGTGTCAAATTGCTGGATCCCTTTCCAGTACCATGCCACATGTATAAACAGAATACAATTTTTTATTTTTTAAAAAGAGAACTGTCTCTGATCTCTTGCCTCAACTTCTTTTGGATGTGAATGCTCTTCCGTTCAACACACAACAAAGGGTTATTAGGTTCTCTCTTCTGGGGGAATCAATAAAAGTTCTATGTGGAATACAGCAATTGCTTCAATATCTGATAAGATTCCAAGCGGGACCTCTTGTGAAAACTAGAATCCTGAACCATCCACATACCCTTTGAAGAACCTGTTTTTTTTTTTTTTTTGTTAGGATATATGAGAAACAGAAATAGTGGTTGGTGGTCTTCTTTAAGGTCAAGTTCTGCTTAATGATTATAAAGTTATTACATAGGTAAAGGCTATTTAATCCTTTTAATATTTTTTCCCTCTTTATAGTAATTATAGTAATTCAATTAGTAATAAAAAAATGCATGCTAAATGGTTCTTCAGTTTATTCATCTGGTTCTCTAATTTGCTCTATGGAAAAACTATGGAAAAAAATAAGAGGGGTTTCCTTTCAGAAAATATTCCAAGTAAAACGAATTAACCATCCAAAGAACCATTGAAGAGCCCATTTTTCTGTAAAGGAATACAAAGATCCTTCCCAAATCCCAAAAACCTTTTAAGGTTATCTTTCTGAACAACTGTGTGTACAACTTACAGCCAAATCAAAATCCATTTGCCAATGTCTGACAGATAATCATGCAACTTTTGTCTAGATGTTTGTAGCTTGATGGCCAGGAGAACCTAAGAATCCAGCAGAAGGTCTCATTTTCAGTGCAGCTATGAGAGAGAAATTGGGTTTGAATGATGTTTTTACATATAACTAGACTAAACATGGCTGATTCCTTGAAGTAAATAATAAAATATTTACACATCTGCTAGCCACTACACTTGAGTTATTGTGTCAGAGCTGACTAAAAACATGGCAAATTTCACAGAGTAATAGCTGCAATTTTCTTGCTGTTGAACTTCAGAGGTTCACAGTATCATGCAGACAATCATTAATTCGAAAGGTTAGCAGTGATAGCAGCGTTAAAGATATACAATAAGAGATCTCATCTAAGAAAGCCATCTTGTCTGAACTTATACTTCACACTTGTGCATGAGGGTATTTCCACAGTTCACGTGAGAGAAGGCATCAGTAATTTACACTAATCCTTCTCAGCTTTAGCCTGAGTGTGCGTGTGAAAGCGGAAATTTTTTCATGGCAGTTGAACATTTTATGGCCCTGTGATGATGCTTCAGCAGAAGCATGTCAGTCAGGTCCTATGCTGTTATCTGCTGTGGGGGATTGTAAGAGGCTGTCAGAACAAGTAAAAAACAAGTCAGTGGAGCAAGAAGACACACGTCAAAGCAACCTAGTATTTTTATGTACATGAATATGCACTTGTCCTTAGTCTCGCTTGTGTAATAATGGAATAGGAAAGTATGCACTGTTGATTTACTTTCCATTGTGATTCAAGCATATAAAAACATTCTCTCTCTAGCATGACTATGTAGCAGATGAACGGAATAAACATGGATGGACGACTTGCCTCCTTCAACATATGCATGTCAGTACTTTTCCAGTCTCAGTTCCGGAGCACTGCTGCATGGCAAAATGTAATTTGCACTCACTCCTCTATGCCCGAGCCAAAGCATCACCTAATCATGAAGCCTATCATACAGGGGACTAACAAACTGTACAAGGTCCTGCTGGCCATCATTTAGGAAAGACTGACACACAACATGCAATTGTAAAACCAGTTTTATTTTACTCACCACACAAGGTAGAGTTACACTCAGAAACAGCTCATATGACAACATGAGCACATGTTATACAATGTGAACATGCGAAAGTGAGAAATCTATT
The DNA here is from genome assembly GCA_022414735.1 of Noturus placidus. Lineage (NCBI taxonomy): Eukaryota > Metazoa > Chordata > Actinopteri > Siluriformes > Ictaluridae > Noturus > Noturus placidus. Next base: position 205,732 of record JAFFST010054100.1, read on the forward strand.
TCTGAATCAGGCATGTGGTTTGTGGCTCATGATACGTAACCGCAAACACACATATACATTTGTTTTACTGTCCTTGTGTGGACCTTTCATTGCACAATTTGCGCTAGTATCCCAGACAGGCTGAATTCTCCCGCCTTGCGCCCAATGTTACCTGAAATGGATTTGGAACCAATGCGACCCTGAGCAGGATAAAGAACGAAATATTTATTTTATGCCTACACCTAAAAGTAGCTGTAACCTTAACCTCAGCAACCAAATAGAAACATTTAGGGTCTCTTTTAGATAAAACCTGCTGTTTTTATTTGTACATTTGGCCCCTGCCAAGATATAAATACAACCCTCACCTCCCCCCATTGCCCCCCACCTCCCAACTCACCCACCCACACACATATCATGAGATGATGTGAGCACATGCCTTACACACAACAACTGTGTGGTTTTCTGATTAACTGATAAAGCCCAGAAGGCCCTGCAGATATCTGTTCTTTCTCCTGAATCATCACACACTCCTCTGTCTCCAGTCTCTACAAACAGTCAGACTACTCATTAATGATTTTATAGGTCTTGGATATCTTGTTGTTATTTATTTTTGAACATTATCCTGAGCTAATGGTCAGCAAGAATTAAGTGAATGATATGTGACCTTGCAAACGTTCTATTTCACTACAGTTCACAAGCCCTAATGGCTAATGTGTGTATGTAAAAAGGTGTTTATGCGTTCTTGCGCACCCTTTTCCCATATCCAGTCTGAACTCCTTGAAGACCCCATCTGCATTTAGCACTTTTCAGCAGTATTGTAACAAATCTGTGATCCCATATTTTGTCACTCAGGCTATAACTTAGTGTTCTCACATGTGCAGCATTTAGTCCAATCGAATAAAGCCGTGGTACGTTTTCTCCCTTGGTGCTATTTGTTTTGGCAAGAAAGAACATGTACGTTTCCTCTAGGTTCTCTACTTTCCTCCCACCTCCTAGAAACGTGCTGGTAGGTAGATTAGTTATGCTAAATTGCCCTTGGGTGTGAATATGTGTGCTCATGCTGCTCTGCGATAGATTGGCCTCCCATCCAGGGTGTATTCCTATGTTACACCCAGTGTTCCCAGGATAGGTTTCAGATCCACTGTGACCAGAATAAAGTATGTACCAAAGATGAATGAATGATTTATATACTTATCCAATCATATTTACTTAACACTGGTTCTGTGTTCTCCATGTTGAGGTGATTGTTCTTGGCTTTTAAGCACACTTGCCAATAGTTTATTTGCAGTGTCTTCCACTAATATTGGCACCCTTAGTAAATATGAAAATAAAAATTAATGCTCTTTAATGTTTAATATGTTGATATTTTGTTTAAAAAATTCACTAAAATACTCCATGGATATGAAACAATTGCAAACACAACACAGGTTTATCAAAAAATATGTCTTTGTTAAATATATGTGTGCAACAATTATTGGCACCCCAATGAATTCATATGAGAAAAATATATTTGCAGTATGCTCCCTTTGATATTTTACATTTACAGCACACCTGGGAAACTAGGAACAATTGTTCAACCACGACTTCCTGTTTCACAGGGGTATGAGTTAACATATAGGCCTAATTCCCTTTGTCATTCATAACAATGGGTAAGACCAAGGAATATAGATGTGATGTGCAGCAAAAGTTTGTTGAGTCTCACAAATTGGGAAGTGGCTATATCCTCATCATCAGGGCAATAATTAAGAAGTCCCTGTCAACAGGAAATGTTATGAATCAACCTGGAATTGAGCGTGTGTCTATATTGTCTCAGCGCACTGTGAAGACGATGGTTCAAGTGGCCAAAAAATCTCTAAGGATAACAGTTGGAAAATTGTAGAATTTAGCTGTGTCTTGGGGTCAGAAAATCTCCTAAACTACATACCAAAGTCACCTACATCACCACAAGTTGTTTGGAAGGGTTGCAAGAAAAATCCTCTACTCTCATCCAAAAAAACTCAAGAGACGGCTGGAACTTCAAATGGGATCGGGTTCTATGGTCAGATGAAACCATAATAGAGCTTTTTGGCAATAAACACCAGAGGTGGTTTTATTGTACACAGAGAGGTAGCCATATGGAAAAGTATCTCATGCCCACGGTTAAATATGGTGGTGGCTCTTAAATGTTTTGGGGCTGTTTTTCTGTCAGAGCACCTGTACATTTTGTTAGGATACATGGCATCATGGACTCTATCAAATATCACCAGATATTAAATGAAAACCTGACTGCCTCTGTCAGAACGCTTAAAATGGGCCGTGATTGGATCTTCCAGCAGGACAAAGATCCAAATCATCCATCAAAATCAACACACAAATGGTTTACTGACCACAAAATCAAGGTCCTGCCATGACCATCCCCATCTTCTGACTTAAAACTCATAGAAACCCTGTGGGGTGAAAAGAAAACTAGAGTCCACCAGCATGAATCTTGAAATTTGAAGGATCTGGAGAGATTTTGTATAGAGGAATGGTCTCAGTTCCCTTGCCATGTATTCTCCAACCTCATCAGGCATTATAGGAGAAAACTCAGAACTGTTATCTTGGCAAAGGTATTTAGCACAAGTATTGACTGAAAGGGTGTCAATAAATGTTACACAGTTATATTACAAACTGTTAGTTACTGCCTGTTTAAAAATGCTAATAGGCACTCTTGATTGTCAATTCCACTAAAACCCTCCACCCTGTCCCCCCACCCCCACCCCCAAATTACACACCTCAATTAGCATGAACCATTAACCTTCCACGCATACATGGAGATAGAAATCCAGGATCATGGGCAGAAAAAGTTGCACAAAAAGCTCTTCCAGTCTAAGAAATATGAAAGAAATATTCATGCTTCATATACTTCATAAGCCCGTAGGATCTTCCCTACAGAATTATTGCATGCATAAATTCATCACAAGGGTATATAGCTCATGATTGTTTTGTGCAAGGCAAAATAACCTAGAGCATAAGTAGGTTTATCACTAACATATAATTTGTCTAGGATATAGTGCAGTGGATGTGCTTCATCTTGATATTCATGGAGGACAAAGTCCTATACTAAAAGACATGATATCGTTTTATATGCTTTGGTGTGTCTGTCAGCACAGTTCAGCCCTCCCTGACTTATATTCATTTAGTGGTCTCTATTACTGAGTGTTACTACACTACAACACCTGGTACTGGGCAAAACCTGGGGGACTAAATTAAATCCAACCAAACTGAACACCATTAGCCTTGTACTCATCAAACCTCAAGTTTTGTCACTGCTGAAAATATACTGGAAGAATTATAGTTTTATAACAGTTGCTTTTCTACTGGTTTTAATGTGTAGTTATGACATTTTCTTTGCCAAATGGGTTGATGTACCTATGTTAAGCCTCCAATTACTGCCATGTGAAAAAATATGTACACCCCATGGAAAATGTTGGATTTTTGACAAGTGGCCAAGCAAACATTTTATCCTCTTTGTAGCAGGGCATATTCATAAAGGTGATACACTCTATCAAATGACATAAAATTGACATGTTGTTGTAATTTTCATTTAATTTAAATGAACAAAAACAGTCACATGCAAAAAGTTTTATCACACCTTCAAATCTATAAAAGAACCAGGTGTTTAAGATTGGGTTTTAGTGATTAAAATCTGCTTAGGGAGTGCAGGTGGAACCTGTCTTATTTATACCTCTCTCATATCTAATGTCTGGTGTTCCCTTTTGCTATTGAGGTGTGTGGTGTCATCATACGAAGATGTAAAGAGTTGTGTAAGGCATCAGAACAAAAAGGTTGTGGATGCCTATGAGTCTGGAAAAGGATTTTAAAAATATCTCCAAATTATTTTAAATAAATCATTGCACCATAAGTAAAATCATTTACAAATGGTACAGATTTCAAAGTACTGCCAGTTTGTCCAAGACTGGTCGTCCCAGAAAATTCAGCCCAAGAGCAGACCATCTGATGCAAAAAGAAGTCTCCAGGAACCCCAAAATTTCATCACAGAATCTGCTAGTAAGTCTTGCAACTATTGGTGTCAAAGTGCATGCTTCTACAATCAGAAAGAGATTGTCCAAATTTGACCTGCATGGGAGGCATGCCAGGAAAAAGCCTTTGCAAGACTACAGTTTGCCAATGAGCATATAGGCAAAGTCCAGGCCTTTTGAAATAATGTAATCTGGATAGACAAATCAAAGATAAAGTTGTTTGGCCACAGTAACAGCAGACATGCTTGGTGATGACTAAAGACAGCTTTTCAGGAGAAGCACCTCATACCACTGTGAAGCATGGTGGTGGAAATGTTATGGCTTGGGGTTGCTTCACTGTCTCAGGGACTGGACAGCTTGCAATTATTGATTCAACTATGAATTCTGCATCATATCAAAAAGTGCTTGAAGATAATGTGAGGCCATCTGTCCGAACGTTGACCCAAAATGAGGAAATGGAGGGTTAAGGAATGGTCTAGACAAATCCTGGATTTGAATCCCATTGAAATGTGTGTG
>JAFFST010054100.1:210749-226962 GCA_022414735.1 Noturus placidus
TATATATATATATATATATATATATATATAGCTGCTTATGCAACATTAAACTTAACATGGTTGTAAATTACACACATTCCGCCAGATTCTCTCTTTCCCTCTCACACATACACATTGAGATACACACCATCATTTGTGCCGTATATTTAATACTTAGTCATGAAATATGCGAGTTTCAAGTTTGAACAAAATTCAGAAGTACAGTAGATCTACGATAGAAAATTGTACAGCATAATACTGATAAATAAATCTATTTACTGGGAACTTGAACATGAAATTGTCCCTGATCTCTTATATTTGTCTGCAAACATTGGTCTCAAGTAGTTCCTTCTTTGACCTATATGAGTGGGAAGTTAATGATTGGTCGTGAACCTCTCATTTCAAGTCAGGTGAAACAGAGTAGCCATTCACTCTCATCAGCCTCAAACTCAAGGTCAGTTTCATGCAGACTTCACACTGACGTCAGTGTAGGCTCCTAGCAGTGTGCTGCATATTATGCCTTTTGACCTATTTAGCATTCAACGGGGAGGCATTACACAGAAAAAAGAAACTCAAAAGAAAGTCTCTGCAGGCAAAGTGCAGCTGCATATTAATTACCCTAATCATCTAACAACCATGGGAACATTTTCCTCCATTCAGCTAGCTCACTATATTTCACTCCAACCGAATAGATTAAGTAATCACATCAGCAGGCTAAAAACATGGCCTTTAGAGTAAACAGGTTGTTCAATTGTTCTGTGCTATAGTAGTCAAATCAAATCCCAGATGGGACCTCTCATTTCCTTTTGTTTAGATCTAAGTGAAGCATGTTGCTCTTGGAGTGGCCCTTGTATTCATTGTTGTGCCTCATGACGTGGCAAATTCACTGTACTTAACTGTTAATGTTTGTACCCGAATTCCATGCACTGTAAATATATCTATGTAATGCAGTTCCCTTCCATAGGTTAGACTTTATCACTCTTTAAACAGTAACATTGACTCCTCATGTTTACCGAGCAATATCTGGGAGCAGAATGCTGTCCAATCAGCCAATCCTGTGGCAGCATCGCAATGCATAAAAGTAGCTACAGTGCGCACAGGCTCAGTGAAACTGAAAACATCAATAACTGGTCTTTTTCTAATCTTCAACTTTCCAGTTTCAGTTACAGTTTCACTGTAGCCTCAGATTCCTGTTCTTGGTTGACAGGAGTGGAACCTGATGTTCTTCTTCTGTTGTAGCCCATTTGCCTCAAGGTTTGACATGTTCTGTATTCTGAAATGCTTTTCACTATGTGTTCACCATGGTTGTAACAAGTGGTTACTGGAGTTACCATAGGCTTTCTGTCAGCTTGACCCAGTCTGACCATTCTCCTCTGAATTCTCTCATTAACACGGTGTTTCCACCACAATACTGCTGGTCAATGTATGTTTTTTTTCTGTGTAAACTCTAGACTGAAAATCCCAGAAGATCAGGAGCTTCTGGAATATTCAAACCAGCCAGTCTGGCACCAACAACCGTACCAGGGTCAGAGTCACTAAGATCACATTTTTACCCCATTCTGTTGTTTGAACATGAATGAACAGGTGTACAAGTGTTCCTATAAAAGTGTTTGGTGAGAGTATATCCATGTAATGAAGCTCCCTTCCATAAGTTATTGTTTATCACTCTTTAAACATTAACATTAGCTCCTTTTTATGGAGCAAATTCTGGGCGCAACATGGTTTATCATTCACCTGTCATACTTTTATCTTTATGATTTCACCTTTTATCCTTATGTCTCTATGGACACAGTAAGCACTCTAAAAAGTCTTACATTACTCAGTGTGCTATAGTGTGTTCTGTACTGATAGTTTTCAGATGTTCTGTACTGATTGTTTTCATTGAATTGGTTATGGCCACGGTGCTTTCTTTAAGGAAGGAAATATTCACTCAGGGCTCTATGACTCCAACACTAGAGGAAGAGAAAGAGGAGGGTGGAACTTCCTTGCCTTGTACAAGGAGGCACCAGGGATCACACCATGCACACACTTCTGTCAACAAAACAGGAAACTCACAGTTAGCGAGTTCGTTTGTCACAGGTGCACCACTACTAAAGATAAGCTCGAGCCAGACCGAAGCATGGTCCTCTAGCCTTCAGTACAGCCATCCTGTTCCTGAAAATGTGGTCTTTTATTAAAAGCACAGCCACTCCCAATTTCTCATAAATTGTCCCATGCACTCCCCCACCTTCCTAAAGCCTTCAAAGTCCACATTTTGCTATTTGGAGTAAATATCTGAGCCTTTAGGATGTAGCTCAGAAGGCCTGCAATTTTGAAAGAAATTCAATAAACAGGTTTACACGGCACCATTTACTTATACAAATTTAAGAACCAGAGCTTGCATCATCCAGTGTTTTGCCATGACCATTTCAGTCTCTTCTGAAGAAAGACAGTGTGTGACATCTGACAAAGGTATAACAGATATATCAAGACGATTTGGCAAATAATGGTCAGAGATGTCATGAATAATAACTGCATATTATGAGTATAACTGATGCTTCAGGGAGGATACACAAACACTGTAGGTGGGGCAGTTATTAAGGCACAGGATTTATATAAAATTCAGAAAGGGACTGTGCCCTGCGATGGACTGGCACCCTGTCCAGGGTGTACCCCGCCTTGTGCCCGATGCTCCCTGGGATAGGCTCCAGGTTCCCCCGTGACCCTGAAAAGGAGTAAGCGGTTGAAGATGGATGGATGGAGAAAGGGATAGCTTTCTCGCTATTAATATCATCATAAGATACACCACTTAACCACATTATTCTTTTTAAATACGTGTTGGATACAACATACTAAATATTTTGGTTTAAAATAATACTTTAAATCTTATTGTTATGATTTTATTGCATAGTATTATGACCCCCCCCCCCCTTTTTACAAAATCACAGGACCCCTCGGTTCTGATGTATTTTTATAAACCAAATATAAAAGAATAGACATGCTGTTTAAATAAATATTATTGTGTACAATAATAACAATAATAATACATCATTATTTCAAATTAACTTTCCACTCATAGATGCAATTTTAATAAGATTCTCATTAGAGTCCACTTGGCATTATTCATTGGCATTGCTTTGATAATGGTGGGTTGTGGTTTCCATCGCTGTAACAAAGCTAAAAAAATTCAGACCTATGGCTATGTTTTATGGACCTCTGGACCCCACTTCGAAAAACATGGTACTAAATAATAACTTTTTATTATTTACTGAATAATAACGTGTCTCATATTACTGGCTCAAGCCTTGTGTGACTCAGTCTGCCTATTTCTCAGCTTCTTGAACTGCTGCTCCAATTCTTATTTTGTTTGTAGTAATGTTTAGTTACTGGTGTGTTATTCAATTTCTTAACGGTGCATGAAGTAGCATTACTCGTAGCTGCTTCGTTTCACAACCCAAATCTACATTTTCATGCCCTGTTATGCTTTACCCACCGTTCCACTAAATAACCTTGCCACGCTATGTTTCACCCACATAAATAATGTTCACGTCCTGAAAGCTTGCCATATGTTTTATCTAGATCCACTTTATGTAAGCTTTATTTTGAACACTGATTGCAACCACCTGATGCAAATAATCCACACTCTATGGTCAAATAACAGCTACTGACATCATTGTACCCATCATTGTTTGCCATCCGAGTCAAATTATGCAATTTAAAACACATGAAGTATATTCTGAGTAAACCTTCACATATGGCTACTCAGAGATAAGCTGAAAGCATGCATTTCACAATCCTCCAGGCGTGGGAATGCAACTCCAGTACTAACCTGATTATTTATTTATTTATTTTATCAGTTTGTGTCAGCAACGTCTGTCGTTATGGTTCTGTGCCTTGAAAAAGGTACTAATAAGTTACCATCACATCTTTTATGCTCCTTGTTAAGGGTTTACAAAGAATATTATCAGAAGGTTCAATAATGTATTTGATTAAGTTTCTAAGTAAGTTTGGCTGTTACGTTTTAAGTAATGCTATTAAAATGCATGATGACATGATGTAATAGTTTGTGTCAGAATGTTCAAACAATGTTGCTTACACAAAATTCCCAGTTGGACAAACTTACTATTATGGAACACTTTATGTTAATGTCCTACAAGTAAAAATATTTCAGCATCACACTAAAACCAATTATAAACATAAAAACCGAGGGTTTCCCTTTCATGGGGGTTTCAAGTAGAACACAAGAATATTTTTCTATCCAAAGAGCTTTCGAGAAATCCATTTTAAGAGAAGTTCTTTGATCTGTATTGTTCAGAAAATGTAAAACTGTTACCTTTGTGGGCATTTGCACACACTGCCAAGGACTGACAATGAGTCTTAAGAAATGTTTTATCCTAGTGATTCAAGAATTCTTTATTTTCAGCATGTCAAGTAGGAATATTCTACTTCTCACTGAAGCAGAGCTAAAATAAAGCAACGCTAGATGAAACACTTGTGTGGAAGCCATGGAAAGAAAAACGAAGAACAGCTTTGTTCCCAAGGGCCCCTAATCAGGGAACAGAGTATGTTTCCTGCTATTGTAATGCCAGGATCATTAAGGGCTGACGGCCACTTTTTCCTCACATACACATCTGCACTTAGTCACACACACACACGCACACACACCTGTAGACATTCGAACATAATCTCACACAAGCTTCAGCAAACATTTGTACAAATTCAGATCACATTGGCAAAAGCTCCATCGCAATGCTTGCACAAAGTTAAAGAGCTTTGTCTGAAGGTCTAAGGATGTTAATATTTGCTGACCACCTTATCTTTAAGCAAACTCCCATGGTGATATGCTGACTGTTTTTCTAATTACTCTCCTGAGTGATAAATTGACTCTGATAACTTAATTTCTCTTTATCATTAGCCTGACAGTTTTTTATTTATTTATTTCCTAATCTTCATAAGGAAGCAGAAGAAGCCACTACAATATGCAAGATTCTGCATGTGGGGTTTAGAAACGGATCACATACTTTGGAATGTAAACACACACATACACACACATGCACACACACGTACGTACATATGCACACACACACACACACACACACACACACACACACTACTTGCTATTCACAGGAGACCAGTCTGGCTCTCTCAACCTTTTGAAAGTGTACCAAACTCTATGACTTTGTAGGAGGTGTTATTCTCAAAGAAAGGCATGAGGGAGGGTAAGGAGACCGAGAATAGAGATTGGTCAATCATTTACATCATTCCCATGCCAATAAGAGCTCTTTTCAATTTGAACGAGCTCCATCCTGACACTAAAACAAATCCCTTTTGTATTCGTAAAGAAATATTCAACTCTCCTCCTTTTATTTAAAAGGTATCTTTATTAGGATATCAATGTAAAATATTTCAAAGTACAAATTGATGCCTCTGCATACACAATCCCTCATGAATCAAACTGACCTGTCTTTACATTCAAACTTATTGTTTTTTTTTACCTTCCAATCCAAGTAGTCCAACTGATCATCACAAGTTAACTACATTATACAACATATTTTCAAAGTACTTCCCCGACCAGCAAGTTTAGTTCATCTATATGAAGTAAAAATACAAACTGTATTTATTCTGTAATCATATTATAAGGAATGGTGTATTCAAAATGATCAAAAACAAAAATCTTAACTGAATAAAAGCATTTAAATAGTCTAATCTTGATCTACATAAACAAAAACTACATTCAACTGAATTTGCTTGACATAGGCACTAAAACATAATCCTTAGTTAAGCTGATCTGATCTACAGTATGTGAGATCATTTACTCCATAGGCACATTTTAGAAAGTTAACATCAAGATAATAAGTGACTGCTACATTCCCTGCCACTTGACTGAAATAGTGCAACTATGTGCAAACAAAGGTGATTTTTTTTTTTTTTTGGTTGTCTGTATCGTCCCTATGTTTTGTGAAGGTTTGAATTGTGAAGGCTAATTCAATATTACACCTTGTAAAGACTCCTATACATCCTATACAAATCAAATGCCCAGATATCCTCTGCCCCCCCCCCAAAAAAAAACAACAACCCCAAACTAACCCAGAAATGAGGCCTCTTTAGATGCTCCCACTCTTATAACACGTCGTAAACAAACCTGAAATAAATAGTATACAATTTATAAATTATTAACTTATTTACAACACATATAACCCCCCAAATATAACAAAAATATATTATTGTGAGGAAAAAAAAACCCAAGTGATTCCAGATTAACAATGGAGATCGTAATCATAATTTAAAAAGAAATATAAATGTATTGCTTTGGACTTGATAAATACTACACGGACTCAATTGATCCACAGAGGCCATACTTTTCACATGACAATAAATAAGTTAAATAGATTTCATAGCATGTAGCAAAGCGCAATGATAGCACTTAAAAACGCATTAATAAATGCAGCGACATTCCACCAGCAGCAAAAAAACTGCACTGACTGACACACGCCGTATGGGGGCGCTGTGAAAACAAGGCACATCACACGTTTTTCCCGACTTAGCTACTTTATCGGACAAAAACAAGAGCCCTTGATCAGCCCTTGATTATAAGGCACCTTCTTGGTTATTCGTTGTTTTTTTTTTTTGTTTTGTTTTTTAAACCTCAAGCTTGGGGTGACCTGCTTAACAAACACCATCTGTGATGATTATTATAATAATAATAATAATAAGTATTATTATTATAAAATCATAACATTAATAACAATAATATTTAATAATAATAATAATAATAATAATAATAATAATAATAATAATAATAATAATCAGTCGTCTGAGATGGACAGCCTGCTGAAAATTGGCAGGCGTCTGTTTGAATCCAGGCTGGGCGACTCGGAGCCACTGATCGTGCCGGACGAGCAGCGGGAGCCGCTGACGAAGCTCTCCGGGTCCGAGAGGGAGTCCAGAGGGCTTGGTGGGGAGTCAAACACCGGCGGGGAGTCGGACATAAGGCGCAGTGGCGCTAACGGGCTCACTGGGAACGGAGGTGACATTTGCGGGGCGTACGAGGTCTGCCCACTGAAAGCACTCTGTGCGTGCGGGATTAAAGGGGCGAGGAAAGCTTTTAGGTCCTGCTCGGGGATCCCAAAGGCGTTTAAGCAGTGTGGACTCGGAGCCAGTGAGTCCTCGAAGAACGAGAGCGCGCAGGGGGTGGGCGGCGGCGTGCGAGACGTAGGGCTCTCGATCATGGCACTGTGAGAGCTTGAGAAACCCGAGAAACTCAGACTGTGGTGCAACCTGGGTCTGTCCTTGTGCGTGAGAAACGGAGCGGACTCCTTGTCGGTCGGGAGCGCGCACTCGCCTCGCTGGAGTCTCTGCTGTGTATTCGGCGCGGCTCTGCGCTCGTCCACGTTGTGGATGAAGTGGCAGCGCGGGCCGTATGGACAGAAGCCTATGGTGTGGAAGGTGCGGCATGGCTCGGTCTTGTACTTGGGGTGGCGGGAAAGATTGCGCAGTTCGTGGTAGCCGTGCGCAAACTGGCACTTCTCGCCGTACTTGCAGGAACCGTTTTCCTCGAAAGGCCTGCACAGCTCGGTTTTATAGCGGGTGGAGTTGATCTGAGAGCCGGGCTTGGGCTGGAGCATTTCCTGCAGCTGTTGACCACGTTCCCCTGTCTCGCTAAAGGCGCGGTCGCGAAACTTGTTCTCCTTATTCATATATGCGGGTGTAGGGCTCACCTTGCCACCGCTGATGGAGTCCATGTGGCTGATGGAGTTAGCCCGGAAGTAGCCTCCCGCGTTGAACCTGTTATTGTTTTTATTGGAGGTGGAGAGCGGTATCCCCACGGTCCTCCTATCCAACACGTTGTTCAGGTGCATTGCATTAGAGCCTTGGCTTTTCTCCTGCTGGAAAGAAAAGACAATCATTTAGTTTAGAAGTTCTTTACAGTGATATTAGTCTTTACACTATTGCCAAAATTAGTTACCGACACACAGCTCTCAAGTTACAGCGTCAACATGAGGCTTGAGCTATGCACAGTGGAAACAGATTTGACATGGACACACTATTCTTTGGGGTTGTTTTTTTATTTATTTATTTTTTGGAGCGCTTTTCTTACCCTGTACAACAGGTCGAAGTCGTAAATAGAAGATAGTACTGAAGTCGACATTTTCAAGCTCAAGAACCTGTGTCGGACCGTGAGGGATCCTTGTGTGCAGTAATTAATCCACGGCTGGTGTGATGTTGTTGCTTTTTCTCTTGAGATTCTTATGGTGGATAGAGATGAGAGAGCAGATAGATCTCCGCACTGCTCTGTTCACGTCAGCGCTCAGTGAGCCCTGGGTGTGGGGAGTGTCGCGCTCTGGTGAGCGTTGCACATGTGTATAAATGCCTTACAGTTGTTCCAGGGGAGGGGCTTGATGATCAAGGGGGAGTGTCTTGGTGGTCTAGAGGAGGGGATTGTTGAGTTTTTGCGACGCACTTTTGAAATTTCCTGTAAGCTGGTGACTCAGAGACGCACCTAGGCTGCTTTCAAGAGAATTTACTACTAATGCTTATATCGCGCATATATAGTCTACTCTGGAATTGCATAGCCAGGGGTCTTCAACGTTTTCCAGGCCAAACTGATGGTGAGATGGAGCGCGGACCCCCTAATTATATATATTGTATGAAATTGTGTTATATCAAACTGGTACCAAAACTTTCGCGACTCCCATGCAGTACCTCCACGGACCCCCTAGGGGTCGCGGACCCCCTGTTGAAGACCTCCGGCATAGACAGACGGATCAAAGCACACACCGACTAATCCGAGACTCTTGGAAACTTTTCCTATGGAGACTTTTGACATACTTTGTGCTATTTCCTGCGATAACAGGCCTATATGGTTTAGGACGTAGATATCCCATGTCATTCTACAAACCGGAAGCACTTGGAAACTAATTGCTCTTATCACAAAGCGGCTTCGTCCAAGGCGTCCATGTGCTTTAGATAGATCTCGTGTAATCCAAAAAGCAGAGCGGTGCCATGCTTCACTGAAACTCTTAATTCATATGAAACAGAAAGAACAACATTGACTAGCCTAACAGCGCCACCCACTGACTTTTATTAATGATTTCAACCAATAATGTGAATAATGATCCTAATACAAACGCAGGGGTTGGTAACTGCACCCCATTCACCATTTAGTGCACTATGATTTTAGAGCTTTCATATTAGAGAATGTCTAGTTCAGTAATGAAATCCACCCACTGCACTGCTTAGTGTCAGCTCTAATTATGTAACCATGAGATTACATAATACCCACAATTCACTTTGACATAAAGGCAAAATAAATTAGGGCATTATTTCAGACATTGGATTAATTTATTGAGCAGATTATATTTATTACTTTGTTAATTAGACTTTCACTTAGTTTTTCTGTCTATTAAGTCCAAAGTCTTAAAAACAAATACATAGGGTCCCTCTCATTGGACACACTGCTTATTCATTCACTTAAATTCACGAGTTTATTATTTCTTAAAACTAGGACAAACAAGAGTCTAATTAAAAGTGTAATCACACAGTAAATAATCCGTCAATCTATCCATCAATTTTCTGTAGCACTTATCCTCACAGGGTCTCCGGGGCCTGGAGCCTATACCAGGGGACTTGGGGTATGCGGCAAGGGACACCCTGGATGGGTTGCAAACCCATAGCGGGTCACAATCACAAACACACACTCACATATTTGATTGGAAATACCGAAATATCAGCCTACAACGCATGTCTTTGGACTGGGAGAGGAAACCCAGAGTACCTGAAGGAAATCTCTGGGGCACAGGGAGAAGATGCAAATTCGGAATCGAACCCCAACCCTTCAAGTGCAAGACAAACATGCTGACCACTAATTCACTGTATGCCCCACTATAAATCATTCTTTATTTAATTATTGAATATCACAGCACTTGCTTTTTTTCAAGTTAAATTCCTGTACTGTTGTTGTTATTGTTGTTTTTAATTGTTTAAAACTTTTTTTTTTTTTACTTCCATTGACCTCAAAATATTATATGATTTATATTTTATTAAAGATATTTTTTTTTTAAATGTAAGAAAACTTAATGTGCATAAGAAATGGTCCTGTGCTTTACTAGCCACAGGAGAGACTTGACCTGCCTGAAATCCATATCCTTCCTCTCATAGAAAAGAAACTATGTGAAGTGAGATTTGCCTGGTGCAGACTCTGCTTGTGGGAGGCAGGAATAGAGGCTATTTAAACTTTATTCCACGTTACAATTTTGTAAAAATTCCCATTGCCATAAATTGGCAGTTTCTCTTACTACAAGTGGCCACACTGGCATACCATATGGATGTTTATTTGTGGTTTTTGGATTATGTAATGTGTTACATCAGACACAGGGACTGTCCCACTTTGCATGATTCAACCCTTCATACAGGCTAAGGATTTGCTCCTCATTAGGTTGGTGAGTAAAGGGAAATGAGTGGACAGACAAATAAATATTTCCACAGCAGAACAAAAAAGTGACAGAACACAAATCATAGAAGATGCAGGGATTGGCTGCAAACTATAAATTTGGTGTTTGAAATTACACTGTGAGAGTGTGAGGCATTTTTTTTTCTTAAAAAAAAAAAATGTCTAAGCCATACGCCTGGCATGGGTCATAGACAGCCATATTGAAACCACACTGTCCAAAACAAGAAAACTATCTCACAAAACTTCATCCCCAGCAACCACTCATGCATTACAAAGGCTGCGATTCTCGCTGAGATGCTCTGATCATTCCAAAACATTACATCATTGCTTGGAGTGGGAACATCACTATGAGGGCCAAGACGTCTGTGCCTCTACACACTGGTCTCTTTGTGATGACCACAGAATGTTTCCAAGGCGACCACTCGGTATAGAGAACATCCCACAAAGGAAGGGATCACACCCCCTGCTTTCTGCTAATGTTAATGTTTGAACACACTAGTTCTTTGCCTTTCCCTGAGCTAGTGGAACAGGTGCACAGGTGCATGCTCCTCAACATGACAATTCTGAAACAACATATATATACTACACTGAACTCATTTCTTTTGTCTTTCAAAGAGTGTCAATTGCTAGGGAATAGGGAATGTTAACCCATGCAACAGCAACAGTGCCATACATCTCTTATTGCTTCCTCTTCTATGCTTCCATGTGCACACCATCTGCCACTGTTGAGGAACACACCTGCAGGGCAGCAGTTTCCAGCTATAGGATTTATGTGGAGGGGTAGCAGGTTGTAAATCAGATAAATTTATTCCCAAAGTCATCTTCCCAAACAGCAGGCAGTGGTGCATCCAGAAGCCTTGTTTGAGGTCTACTCTGCTTGTTTATGTACGGTTACACCCAGAGCTGAATTTAACCCCAGCTACCATCTGCTGCAGCACCCAGGCCACTGCCCTGTGCATCAGACTGGTTTGGGTCGGTTTGCTCCGTTTGCCTGCTACAGAACCCGTCTTGCCACTCCGGGTTATTATTGTCAGAGGCGTCTCCCCTGTGGGGTTTTTTTTTTATTTAGCTAGACATTTTCTTTTTTTTTCTTTCTTTTTTTCATATTTTGTGACCCAAGGGTCAAGTGCGGTGCTCTTCAGCCCAACTTCATTATAAACTATGTTTATAACTAGTGTTAAATTTTAAGAAAGAATGCTACACATCATGGTCACTGTCATGCTAGAAAACTTGGCAGTGCATCTAAAATCTAAACAGTGTTTCTAATTCATGCCTGTTCACTTTCAGTCTGTTCTCCATGTTTAAAATTGACACATACTGTTCTGGATAACGACTGATCTCCTGAGCCAGTGTGGTGTTCCTCCCTGTGCTCAGTGCCACAGCGTTGGGTCACAGGCTGGGTATTCTGAGCTGTAGAATGCCTTGCTAGCCTCGCCACAGTCAGGAAACCTTTCATTAAAACCACCGAGGGAGGTACTGTGGACACCCCCATCGATGACACCACGTCAGACTGTGCTGTAAAGCACTCTGCACAACACTGTACAGTGTGTAGTAATAAATAAATCAATGCACTAATATAGACACATACTGAATTTAATTATAGAGAAGCTGGTTAAGTATTGAGATATAACTCCTAATGAAATAAAGTATAGCTTTTGAATGTGTTGTGGATAATGTCATTTAAAAAAATCTTTTTAAATTTTGAATTGTTTTGAAGTATATAAATGTAGAAAGGTACACAATTACTTGCACTTGTAATTACTTGTTTGGTTATGATTAATATAACCCACAGGTAAGCGGGTAGAAACCTAACGGCAGCTTATGGAAACACACTGCCCTCTGCTGCTGAGGTGGTGTTTGCTTCTGCAGTGTCTTCACATGTTCCATCACAGCCACTAATATATGATGCTGTCATTACTTTGAGTGTAATAATAATAATAATAATAATAATAATAATAATAATAATAATAATAATAATAATTAAAAAGCCCATGCCAGAAATAATGTTTCTTCAGGCTAAAACTGTGCTTGTCTTTCTGCACCCTTGGGTGTTTTTGTTGTTCTTAAGAAACACTTAAAGATTTTATACAGATCTCTACAACTGTGTTTCTACCAGAAAAGCTTCCAAATAAATCAACTTAGGAAGCTAAGAACCCTTAAGCATTCGCCAAATCATATGAGTATACTTAATCATATATGATCATTTATTGTAATCACACATAATTAGTCTTAAAAAACTGGACGGTTCCACATCTCATGGGTATAATTTTCACTGTACATGGCTTTCACGTGCGTACTGGATAATAGGCCTTAGGTCTTGCAGAAGTAAAAGAAAAGAGGTTTGTAATAGCCTAAGTGCAAAATGAGGCATGTTTGAGGCAATGTCATGAAAACATGTTTAACTAACAGTAGCGAACGGAATTCTAGGATGGAAGGCATAAACCAAGGCTATGGCCTGCATGTTACTAATTTATCAATCCAACAGAGACAGGGAAACTGTTTTGCAGTCTTATGCAAAGTTTTTACCCGCAGTTGATGTTGTCTTATTCTGAACACCAGAGGGCGATATTGTCACATTCTATATCATTTAATCTACGCGTCCAGACCAGTGCATCTCCTCTCCTTTTCCAGCTTTATTTTAGTAAGACCTGTGTGACCTGGAACAACAACAACAACAACAACAACAACAACAATAATAATAATAATAATAATAATAATAATAATAATAATAATAATAATAATAATAATAATAAATGTTATCTTCTAATATTAAAATTATTAAATTAATCTTGATATTAGGCCTATATTAATACATAAGTCTATTTCACTACAACCACTAACCAAGAGCAAACAATAAGTCACTGTATGGTACAGTAGGACAGCAGCTTATTGAAATATTCTTCTGTTTTTTAAAATTATGGTAATATTTACACATTCCTTTGAAACAGCACTGAACATTAATCCACATCTGAATTGCGCACTATCATCATGTGACATTAAGCTCACGTAAACGATCATGTTTGCAGAGTTTCATTTGGAGAGAGAGAGAGAGAGAGAGAGAGAGAGAGAGAGTGAGAGAGAGCGAGAGAGAATGAACCATGTCGAGAGAGAGCGAGTGAGAGAGAACGAGAGAGAATGAACCATGCTGAGAGAGAGAGAGAGAGTGAGAGAGAGAGCGAGAGAGAATGAACCATGCTGAGAGAGAGAGAGTGAGAGAGAGCGAGAGAGAATGAACCATGCTGAGAGAGAGAGAGAGAGAGAGAGAGAGAGTGAGAGAGAGCTAGAGAGAATGAACCATGCTGAGAGAGAGAGAGAGAGAGTGAGAGAGAGCTAGAGAGAATGAACCATGGAGAGAGAGAGAGAGAGAGAGTGAGAGAGAGAGCGAGAGAGAATGAACCATGCTGAGAGAGAGAGAGAGAGAGAGAGAGAATGAACCATGCTGAGAGAGAGAGAGAGTGAGAGAGAGCGAGAGAGAATGAACCATGCTGAGAGAGAGAGAGAGAAGAGAGAGTGAGAGAGAGCGAGAGAGAATGAACCATGCTGAGAGAGAGAGTGAGAGAGAGCGAGAGAGAATGAACCATGTCGAGAGAGAGCGAGTGAGAGAGAACGAGAGAGAATGAACCATGCTGAGAGAGAGAGAGAGAGAGAGAGAGAGAGAGAGAATGGAGCCTGCTGCCTGTCCCAGCATAGCTGTTCTTTGGCTGTAATGTTGGAGCAGTCAGCTCCTGCAGAACTACAACTTTCCTTCATACCAAAGGCAAAATCTGTTATTCCATTAGCAAGTTAGTCCATTAGAGGGACCATTTTGACCTTGTGGAATTGAAGACAATTTGTCTATTGGAAACCACAATGCTGCAAAAAAGTAATAGGATAATTCTTGCTGTAGACATCTTGAAGCTGACAACAACAGCTTTGCAACAAATGAATAATGTTGGTAAATTGTGTCTGAATAATTTGTTCCCTGTACATTTTGCTTGATAAACATATTTTTGTATATGCCTATAAACACATATTTCTTTACAAGTAGTCAAAAGACATCAACACACATTTTGTGTGTAAATTCGGAGTGGATATATGCACAGGTATTATATTAAATAACAAAAACAAAAGTGTCAGAATCCATAAATATACCAACATACTGCCCATCCCTGTAAAATAATGAATACAATATATATATTTTTATATTTAACAAGAAATAAGGTAATAAAAGATAACAAAAACACTAAAAAAGTATAGAAAGAGCAATTTAAATAAGAATGTAATCTGCATTTAAAACCAGGCATTCCTGATGTTCTCTGGAACACTGCACTCAGCTGAGTGATATACAGGTTATACTGTATACCTGAGCTAAACCAGAATCTATACAATATTAATCAGGACTTTACAGTCTTTACTTCTGCTTGGTTGGAATGAAAACCTGCACCCACACTGGCCCTTTCTGGATAAGATTGGACACCCCTGGCCTAAGTGGTAGTATCAGAGGTGCAAGCATGGAGGAGGAAGGAGAATTGACTAAAAGAAAGCTGAGGACAGGTCTCTGCAGTGTAAAACCTGCATTAATAGCAGCCACCAGTAAATAATTCAGATGAGCATCCACCTCAATAACACATATGAGTGAGGACAGTGAAACAGAAAGACAAGAAGATTAAGTTAGAAAGGAGTGTGAGAAGGTCAGTGTTCACTGCTCAGATTTTGGAAGCTCAACAACAACTACAACAACGGCAGCAGCGAAACTGTAAAGCTTAAAGTGGTTTGTATATGTTAAATGTTCTGCACATGTTTATCTAAAAAAAATGAAAAGTGAAAACCTCATCTCATCCCAAGATACAACAACACATTTTCTGGAGCTCTAAGTCTCAGTCAAATTCCTGTGCCCCTTTCATTGACAAACAATCTCATCGGATTAATCTCCCTGCTAAGCAGAGCATCAGCAGCTCCTCACCTTTAGTGTCAGCTGTCACCACATAGATTGCCACAGAGGTCTGAATTAATGCTCAGAATAATTCCCAGCAATAATAAGAAAATATCTTTGTGAGGTGGGCCACTTGACCATGATGTTTCAGTGGGTTCTAGCAAAAAATCCTTTAATTAATCCATAAATCTTACAGTTGCCCAGTTGCCTAGACTTTTTTATATTCATATAAAAAAAGCATAAGCATGATTTACATAAGCAGAAGGTGACCTTGTGATACACATAACACAAACACACTTCTGCACACACACACACACACACACACACACACACACACACACACACACACACACACACACAGTTGGATATTGACATTGAGCATGAAATGAACTAAGTGATCTCAACTGAATAACAATTTCATTATTCACATCACTGACAAGTGCAAACTCAAATTCAGACATTTTCAGACATGTTCATGCTAGAGTTAAAAAGTGAAAAAGTGCCTAAGCTAAGGTTTACAATCAATGGTAGTGCTTTATATAAAGGTTAACTGGCATAATGGTGTGATGAACTTCAGCATCATCTAATTTCATGATCATATAAGTAACATTACGGGAATGTACCAAATACTGACTTAATATGGTGCGCTTGTGTTTTTATTATAATTATTATTTTTTAAAGTTATTCAAATATACAGTGCCTTGCGAAAGTATTCGGCCCCCTTGAACTGTTCGACCTTTTGCCACATTTCAGGCCTCAAACATAAAGATATAAAACTGTAATTTTTTGTGAAGAATCCACAACAGGTGGGACACAATCATGAAGTGGAACAAAATTTATTGGATATTTCAAACTTTTTCAACAAATAAAAAACTGAAAAATTGGGCGTGCAA
>JAFFST010054100.1:229296-242872 GCA_022414735.1 Noturus placidus
TGATTCTTCACAAAAAAATTACAGTTTTATATCTTTATTTTGAGGCCTGAAACGTGGCAAAAGGTCGAACAGTTCAAGGGGGCCGAATACTTTCGCAAGGCACTGTAAAGTATCCTTTATATTTAATTTACTTCAAGATACAGGAATATATCAATGACTATACCATAATAGGCAGCACAAACATGAACAAATCAGAGGAACATGTTGTACATTGTACATTGTTTGCAATAATGCTGTACTAAACAGCCCATTACAGGGTCTACGTTTACATTTACATGTAAAGCATTGTGCATTTATAGTCACTCTGAATAAGGCTGTAAATGTAAATACAATAATGCCTAAAGGAGACAATAAACGTTTTCTATTATCACAAAATCCAGAATTCTGTGGCTTGTAATATCTTGCAATGGATTCCAAGTACATATATGAGATTTATATGTTCTGAGATACTCAATATACTGCACAAGGATCACACAGAGGGCACAGTACGCAGCTGGAGGAGTAGCAATTGAGGCTGAAACTCACAACTTTAACCACAAGTAAAGAGGGAGCTGTCACTATGACAACATATGAACTGGAGTCACTGAAAGCATTAAGTATACAAGAACGAACGGTCAAACGGAATACAAAAAAGAAGAAGAAACGTTTAATGTGTGTGAACCGTGTAGTATGAAAACATGTGGAAAACATATTGAATGTATGCACGGTGAAATCAGAAACCAACTGCACAGCTAACACAAAAATAAAAACAATGTGAGTTGTATGCTTTTACATTTTTACAAGTTTGGAACCGTATAAAAGATGATAAAAAGCTAAAGTTATAGAGGATGTCCGGGCTGCAGATTTCTGGATTTATTTTGAAGGAGCACAGTTTATTAATCATAATGCTGTAATGTAGTAAGAAAAGTGATCATTACTGTAAATATAACACTAAAACATTATGTTATAGTTGTGGTGATTTTTACATTATTAAATACCATCTCTATGTATTATTATACTTTAATGTATCACATTGCAGATCATGTGCTAAACTAAATTCTAAAATCTTTCATGCAACATTATTGGTGTACAATACTTGCAAGTATTATTATCATGAAATATAAGGATTTAAAAAAATATATTATTCATAACCTGCTTTTTATTAGTAGAAAGACAGAACCTTTTGCTTTCCTGCTCTGTAGTCTGCTTTAATAGATGAGCAGTGATGCAATACCTTGTAAATGTGAACGCTTGGAGGGGGTTCACTTCAAATTAATCATGCTGGCTGGCCTATACCACATTAAATATTAAGTGGTGGAGCCGTTTTGTTTGAATAATTATTTCCGCCACAGGTGGAGTTGGCAGCCAGAGCGTGGCGACTTGGAAAATGCATTTTGATGAGGTTTGGGATTGAATAAACAGGGGAGACTGAAAGCTCTTTAATGTAGCACTCAGTTAGGCTGCTTATTTCTTCATGTATCCACTCCTTTCAGAGATGGTCCAGGTCCAGGTCTGAGCTGATGGTGACCTTTTAGGCTTTAGTTCTAATCCTGCTTTTGACCAAAGGAGGCTTAATGAAGTGAACAAGCGTGCCAGCGTTCTAATGAAGACATGGTCAAGCATGCTTCTTAGCCTGGGAGGTTACTCCACGTACCCTGAGGCTTATAAAATAAATGTGTTTCATGCATGAATACTGATGGACCAATTAAGATTCAAGCCTGCTGTGTGTATTTTTCAATAATGTGAGGAGGTAAAGGATTTGAGTAGATTGCTGTGAAGATAATTAGCATACATTATGTTTACTATTAAGAGATTGCTCATTATGCTCATTTCTCTGTAACTGATGATGGTCTAACAATGTATGTCTTACAATTAAATGACTGTGATACAAAAAGTGCATCCAATCGCTGAGTTTGCATGTTTCACTTTTACTTTAAGATGGATGAGCATAAATGAAAATATTTTATGCATAATACAAAATACCCCAGATCTATACACCATATACAACGGTGTTTGAAAGTTTGTGAACCCTTTTCTATATGTTTGCATAAATATGAACTAAACATCATCAGATTTTCACAAGTCCTAAAAGTACACAAAAAGAACTCAGTTAAACAAGTGAGACACAAATATTATACGTGGTCATTTACTTATAGAGGAAAATGATCCAGTATTACATATCTGTGAGTGCCAAAAGTATGTGAACTTTTCTTTTCAGTATCTGGTGTGACCATTTTATACAACAAGAACTGCAACTAAACATTTGCGGTAACTGTAGATCAGTCCTGCACATCAGCTTGGAGGCATTTTAGCCCGTTCCTCAGTGCAGAACAGCTCCAACTCTGGGATGTTGGTGGGTTTCCTCACATGAACTGCTTGCTTCAGGTCCTTCCACAACATTTCAATTGGATTAAGGTCAGGACATTGACTTGGCCATTTCAAAACATTAATGTCATTCTTCTTTAACCATTCATTGGTAGAACAAAGTTGTGTGCTTAGTTTCATTGTCTTGCTGCATGACCCACTTTCTCTTCAGATTCAGATCATGGACAGACAATTTTCCTTTTTAATTCGCTAGAATAATTCATAATGCATTGTTTCAACAACAATGGCAAGCTGTCCTTGCCCAGAAACAGGTCCAAACCATGATACTACCACCAGCATGTTTCACAGATGGCATTAGGCTCTTATGCTGGACTGCAATATTTTCTTTTCTCCAAACATAACACCATCTTCTATACCACTTATCCTTCCTTCAGGGTCACGGGGGAACCTGGAGCCTATCCCAGGGAGCATCGGGCACAAGGCGGGGTATTCCATCGCAGGGCACTATCACATACACATTCACACATTATGGACACTTTGGACATGTCAATACCATGCATATCTTTGGACTGGGGAGGACACCAGAGCACCCGGAGAAAACCCCCTCAGAACATGCAAGCTCCGCACACACAGGGCCACAGTGGGAATTGAACCCCTGACCCTGGAGGTGTGAGGCAAACGTGCTAACCACTAAGCCAACAAGCGCCCCCCAAACATAACACTTCTCATTTTAAAAAAAAATCTATTTTGGTCTCAACTGTCCACAAAACATTTTTCCAATAGCCTTCTGGCTTGTCCGTGATCCTTCTCTTTGGAGAGCAGTGGTTTTACCCTTGCAACCATAGCTATGCACACCATTGTTATTCAGTGTTTTCTTTGCATGTCTGAAAATCCAATGATGATTTAGGTGATGATATTATGCAGCTATGTATATAGAATATTCCAAAACTTTCAACTACCACTGTAAGTTTTTGAAAACCTGACCATCAGACCTATATGTGAGACTTCTCCAAACTGTTGCTACAATGATGGAAGCACACAATTGCATAGGATGTCTTTGTATGCTGTAGCATTACAATTTCCCTTCACTGGATCTAAGAGGCCCAAACCTGTTCCAGCACAACAATGTTGCTGTGCACAAAGCCAGGTCCATGAAGACATATTTCAGCAACACTACTGCAACACACAGGACAGAAGTGAGTAAGTCACATTTCTACCTCTTCATGTCCTTACAGACAAGTCAGGCGTTTGCAAAAGATTGTTAAAGGCTGGATTACAGAAACCACTAAATATGCAGATATACAGCTCTTCCCTAATTTAGGTTACAAGACATCAGACACCAGCTGTCATTGAGTTAGCACAAGGAACACTGACACATCTGATCTGTACTCAGTGGTTTCTTGTTCACTGATCCCCTTGTTAGGAAGTGATTATTATAATTAATGTCATTGATGTTTCAAGCAAGATACTCATCCACAAAGTATTCTGTTCATATTAGCCAATTTGAACATATGTCATCTACTCATCTATGTTAAATTCAAAGGAATAATGACTTGCTGCTGGCAGCGGGGAAAAGAAAGAAACAAAGCTAGTCAAATCTATCTATTTAATCCTTTGATGTCACATCTGACCCTGAATGTAAACCACTTACAGCACATTTACAATATTAGAGCACTGTGGCACAATTTATAAGAATCTTAATAATCTCATGTTCAGAAAGCCTCACTCTGGTGACTGGAAATGAACTGAAAGATAAAGAAAAAAAGGCATAGCAGTGATTTCAGTGGTAGCCTACATGATAAAGAAAATTAATGACTTACTATGACTTACTATTTTCAGTTCAGAACTTAAACTTATGATTGTATGTTGTATGTTGTATGTCACACTGTATGTTGGCCAGTACTTGTGATCAACTAACTAGCTAAGAGGAATGGATCACAATGTGTGATGCACTTCTCTTTAATTGAGTCTGTGTTGAATTCAGTGAGCTTCTGCTTGCTCCTGATGAAGCATTGGAAAGCTCTCAGGCCTGATTGCCCCAGGGCTTTTAGATGCCCTACTTTACTGTATAATAACCCTTCTGGGAGAACTAAACAGTACCTAGCTTTAAACAAAGAGAAGTCCTTGAAAAATCCAGAACGGCACTGTTTATGCTCCTCTCTGTGTCCTCTGTCATTGTTCTATGATGTATCCTTGTAATAGCAGGAAAGGGTGCTGCTCATTGTAGCTAAATACGTTGTTTGTTTTAGTGCCATGTAAATTATTTTTAGAATAACCTAATGCTCATTTACAAATGAGCATTACAGATTTCACTCCGTTCAAAACACTAACACAACATAATATTTTTGCACAGAACTAAGAAACAAGAAAACATTTGTGTGTATGAGCAAAGTACTTCTTTCTTTTTGTTTTTGACTGACTAGAAGGATGGAGATAGGGGTACCCAGCACAATTGTAAACTTTTCAGCAGAGTTTTACAAATTTGCCAAATCATCAAAAATGCCAACATTTATAGTTCTTCTCCTCCTAGGGAGAGTCAGTTCCACTGTTCCCCTCTGTGATGATGCCCCTGTTTTCAGTCTCAAATCATGATTGAGAAATGTTAAGGAGGCCATCCCATGTCTTTTGGTCAGCCCTTGTAGCACTGCTTCAATTTGTAGAAAGCAGTGAACAAGACTACAGAGACCAAACAAGGTACGAAAAGGTACAACAGATTGCTTGACTCTCACTCGTCCTGGTTATTGGAGATGCACCAGAAGCCTGGTCCCCAATACCAGAAGACTACAGGGGGTGAAGTGACTGATTTGGAGTCTGTGCCAAACTAATCCAGTAGGGGCTTGAATCCACCTTGTAAACACAGATTACCACTATGCCACCATCTTCAGTGACAGGTCAGCCAGGTTCTGTGCAGAGTAATGGCTTTGGGAACTATACTGTTTGAGACACCAGATCTAGACACAAGTGCAGAATTGCCAGCATGCCACCATCAAGGTACTCTCCCTGGCTGGAGATCCAAATGTAAAGCCTGTGTACTATATGTTTATAGGGCCCATGAGTCATTCAAACCCGCACCATTTACCACTTGCCACTATCCCTTTACAGCACATTTCTGGATTATAGCATTGGCATAAATTTCTTTCAGTTACAGTTCCATTGTATCAGATATTTATCTCCAACCAAGGCATGTTGTGAACCACCAATGGTTCCCCATTCAGAGAAGCATGGTCCCCATTCTGATGTTCATTACAAATATAACTATAAACATATATATAAACACTCTTACTGACTTTGTGTGGCAGACATGCAAGTAACCTTGTGAACATTGTATTTATTTTTGCTTATGTACGAGTATTTTATACAGTAAAAGTTATACTAAATTATATAAAAATTTCAACAGCCAACTTGATGACCTTCTCTGTTGTCAATGTTTCCAAAACAGACATCAGTGCAGCTTTATACACATGCTGTGGCTCTGTTCATACAGGACACAAGGACACAAAGACATACATTTCTAGCTCTACTAGTTGTTAGGAATTATGGAGCAGTAAAACATTCACCATTCATCAGTCATTATGCATATATACATGTGACTTTGTGTACTTTGTGTGAGTGTGTGCTGTCACAGACAACATGAGAGGAGGGGATCTGCCTAGTATCAGGATTACTGTGCATATCTTTATTGAAATATGATTAATATTGTCATTTTTGTGTTCCTGTTTGCTGTCTGATTAAGTCCAGACTTATGAAAAACTCATCAGATGGAAGTTTATGCTCTCATAGGATAAGAGATGTTCATGAGACTGAGGGCAAAGTAGAAAAGGTTTGCACGCCCATAATAATGCTCTCTGCACGGATCAGATATTTTAGTTACATTATAAGCTGTTACGGCTGTCTCAGGACAGTGTGACACACACTTAAACAAAAGGTTTTGACAATGTCTCCATCACACACTTTTCATAGTTGTGTTCTTTCTAGTTAAACAGTAAACCATTCAGGATGAAGTACATCATTCAGCCCTGAATTTTTAAAAAATGTATTGTAATTGTTAAAAAACATAATTTTTCTAAACCGCTGGCAACAAAAGTGAGTACACCCCTACATGAAAAGGTCCAAATTGGGCCCAAAGTGTCAATATTTTGTGTGGCCACCATTATTTTCCTATTGGGCATGGAGTTCACCAGAGCTTCACAGCTTGCCACTGGAGTCCTCTTCCACTCCTCCATGAAAACATCACGAAGCTTGTTTGAGGATGCCCCACAGAGGTCAATTGGGTTTAGGAATGGAGATATGCTTGGCCAGTCCATCACCTTCACCCTCAGCTTCTTTAGCAAGGCAGTGGTCATCTTGGAGGTGTGATTGAGTCATTATCATACTGGAATACTGCATACTGATCAAGCTCTGCTTCAGTATGTCACAGTACATGTTGGCATTCATGGTTCCCTCAATGAACTGTAGCTCCCCAGTGCCGGCAGCACTCATGCAGTCCCAGATCATGACACTCCCACCATCATGCCTGATTGTAGGCAAGACACACTTGTCTGTGTACTCCTCACCTGGTTGCCGCCAAACACTCTTGGCACCTTCTGAGCCAAATAAGTTTATTTTGGTCTCATAATCCATGTCCTTAATCTGCTTGTCTTCAACAAATTGTTTGTGGGCTTTCTTGTACATCATCTTTAGAAGAGGCTTCCTTCTGGGACAACAGCCATGCAGACCAATTTGATGCAGTGTGCGACATATGTTCTGAGCACGGGTTCCCTTCTGAGTCTGGTTCCTCTCAAGGTTTCTTCCTCTTAAAACATCTTATGGAGTTTTTTTCTTGCCACTGTCGTCACTCAGTGGCTTGCTCAGTTGTGATAAATTCGCCCCTTTAATACCTGTATACCATATTGATACTTCTGGAAAGCTGCTTTGAGACAATGCCTGTTGTAAAAAAGTGCTATACAAATAAAATTGAATTGAATTGAACCACTGCCTTGCTAAAGAAGTTGTGGGTGAAGGTGATGGACTGGCCAAGCATGTCTCCAGACCTAAACCCTATTGAGCCTCTGTGGGGAATCCTCAAACGGAAGTTTGTCTCTAACATCCACCAGCTCTGTGATGTCATCATGGAGGAGTGGAAGAGGACTCCAGTGGCAACCTGTGAAGCTCTGGTGAACTCCATGCTCAAGAGGGTTAAGGCAGTGCTGGAAAATAATGGTGGCCACACAAAATATTGACACTTTGGGCCCAATTTGGACATTTTCACTTAGGGGTGTACTCACTTTTGTTGCCTGCGGTTTAGACATTAATGTCTGTGTGTTGAGTTATTTTGAAGGGACAGCAAATTTACACTGTTACACAAGCTGTACACTCACTACTTTACATTGTAACAAAGTGTCATTTCTTCCGTGTTGTCACATGAAAAGGTATAATCAAATATTTACAAAAATGTGAGGGGTGTACTCACTTTTGTGAAATACTCTATATATAAAGGAGTAAGTGGTAAAGGATGGATGGATGGATAAAGACAGTGGTGGTATTATCATCTTATAACATGGATTCAGAGACAAATTAAAAATTGTCATGTCTAATCTTCCTTGACCAAAATTACCAAGTGCAAGTGGTGCATGTTCTTAAATCTGTGTCCTGATCCCAGATGCTTACGGTGCTAAGCCCCAAGAGGGATCTGGATGCTCATAAATCCATGGCTCTGATTGTGTCCTAGCGAGGATAGGACCTAAAGCGACACACTTGTTTTCACCTGCTACAGATAAGGACAACCACATAAACATCAGATAATTATTGTCTGGTTGTTTTTCCAGCTTAAATATACCACACTGGTCCTGCACATAGTTTCTGAATATGATGATGGATATATGTATACAGAACAAACACATATAACTAAACCATTTTGAGGACATTGGATAGATTGAGCTGCAATAAGAGAAGCCCTGGAGAAAAGAACATTTTCACAGCGGATTGTTAGGGTGGTTAATGCTCTAGTGATCACGTCCTCTTATCTTAGGAATCAAGGCCAACATGGAATTAAATATGAGAAGGAAAGAAATATCATGCCCCAAACTGTAACAGAAAGAAAAAGCAGAGCAGCACAATGGGGCTCAAGTATATCCAGTCATCAAACTGGCAAGGATGAGAATGAATGCAATAGGAAAAAAAATAGAGGTAGATTATACCTGGCAAAATTATTTATTCCTGTTCATTCTAAAGCAAGCATTCAGCAATGAAGACATAGAACAGTATCATGGGCTTGATGCATAAACACTGATGTACCTATTATTTTATTGTATTTTTGATACTTGTTTTTTTTTTTTGTACCTCATGATGTGATAATCACCTAATCCAATATCACAGGTTTTTACGATTCATACTGTTTGATATATCTGTTTATAATCTCATATCCACATGGAAGAAACTATTAAATGCTGTATAACACTACAGATGCATCATGTTTATTTGAATCTTTCATTTTCTTTTAAATATGGACACTAATAGTTACATGCACTCTGTTTTAAAGATTTAAAAAGGCATGTTTGATTCTTATGCTTTAACTAAGTGGTAAAACATGACTACAATTTTTCCTTCTACACAAGCAGTTCCATATTTGAAAATATTACAAGTTTGGGCCTTACTTTACAAATACCTTTGGTGGAAGAATTATTGAACGCTTTCTACAACAATGTGTTTCAATTATGTGTAAACATTTATTGACTGTCCTCTATGACTATGATTACACTTCCATCATAAGTGAATTACAGATAAACATGTTTTCTGTTCCTCTGGAAAACGTCGAAATTCTAATCAGTGGTAACTGTTGATACATTATAGACACAGTGGATATAGATAAACTGGAAAAGTGCTGGTGTGTTCCTTTAAATGTGACCCCAATTTTAATTATTGTAACAACAGTTTAAAACACTATTAGTAAATATATGTTTTTATTATACCTCCATTTTTGTCATAGTGATTAGTTATTAACATATGATCTGCATATGTTTTGAGTTTTCTTTGTATTTTAATTCCACATTGCCACTAGACAAAATACTCTGCTGCATATAAAGGCAAGGTGGCAGAATGTGACGAAAATAAGATGTTTTCATCTGCTTTACTAGGATGAAGTCATTTAATAGCTAAGCAAGAACATCAATAATTTAATTCCAGCGAGAAGAAAGACATCTAAAGTTATCAAAATTATGTCTGTGTCGATATTAATTGGACATCTATATTTCAGGCAGAGGGAAGGTTTTAAAATGTCTTTTTGGAATAAAAACAAACAAACAAAAAAAAAAACCGACTACGAATATGGCTGTTCTGTGTCCAAGCTGTCAAATATGAATAAAAATCATATAATTACTGGACAAATCAAGACATACCATGACCAAAGGTAGACCAAAGACATGGGCCAAGTTAAGGTAGTCCAGTCTTAATGGATGTCTCTGGTCAATTAGTGCTCATAAGGATTGATCTTTCTGGTGCTGTATGTGTCATAGATAAAAACTTTTTCATTGCTGTTTTGCATCAAATCATTTTGGATATATTGTAACTGACTGAATTGTAACTAAAACAGAGAATGCAATAGAACAAGTGAATCAATAAAAGCAATCTAAATCTTTTGCCAGACAGTGAATATTGTTCACTGTTTAATCAATTCAGTGAACAGTGTGGGGTCAGAGAGCAAATTGCTCTAAACTACTGGTGACCACTTGATGGTGCTGTCAAGCAGTCAATGACTGTCCACTCAGAGCTCTGACTTTTGATAAGCAAAGGAGATCCACATTTATACTGCTTTGTCAATTTCTACATTTATAGATATAATTAATAAATGAGATACAGATGACACAGTGTTGGAGACAAATGTAAAGACTAAATTAATCTGTTATTTAAAACTTTATTATGTGAGTACATGCTGATTAGTTACTATTTCCATTTATTATAGAATGCATTTTATTATTAATTGTTTAATTCATCTCCAGTAAGCACTTTGTCCTGCTCAGGGTCATGAAGTGGATCATGGAGCCTATCCCAGGAATACTGCACATGAGGTGGGAACACACCCTGGAATCCACCAGTGCCCTATTTTTGGAAGGTGGGAGGAAAATCAAGAACCCAGAGGAAATTTTCTAAATGTTGTGAAGCTAAACAACATAACTATATAACATCTTCTACTTTTGAGGAATAGAAAAAAGTTGCCAGTTGGAACAACCCAGTAATCTGATGGTGTGAGCAGCATGATTCTCAGGAGCCATCCTGATTGCTGTGACGGCATGGGGAATTCCTTCAGGTCTACAGCAGTTTTACATTCACAAGGCACAAAACATCACTGCATTGTGCCAGGAACATGAAAATAACTTTCAGTCACCTATGCAGTCTCAACCCTATAAGGCATTAGGCATCTTTGTAATGAGGTAGAAAAGGTTGTTCACAACAATGCTGTGCAACTTTCCAAAGAGCAGCAACTGTGCATGGTGATTTCTCCATGGTACAAATTTCATACATATAATGTCCAGTATGTAGTATGGTATTAGATAGATGTATCTAATAAACTGACAATTCAGAGTGTGATTAATTTAGGTTAAAAAAAAAAATAGGCAACTCTACTCAAGATTTGTTTTACAAAAAATACACCCATGGTACTCAAAGGACCCCAAGTGTCTGTGAGCTATAAGAAACCAATAGCAGTGTTGTTATAGTTGGTCATTTCTTCTTCTTTTTCTTCTTCTTCTTCTTCTTCTTCTTAGTTGTTCATTATTCTAAAGTTCTTATAACCTTTATTTACTGGTCTATTGAATTTAACAACAACAACAACAACAACAACAACAATAATAATAATAATAATAATAATAATAATAATAATAATAATAATAATAATAATAATAGGGTGTATGATGGCTTAGTGGTTAGCACGTTGACCACACATTGCCAGGATTAGGGGTTCAATTCCCACTGCTGCCCTGTGTGTGTGGAGTGTGGATGTTCTCCCCATGCTATGGGGGTTTTCACCAGGTACTCTAGGTTCTTCCCCCATGCAGTCCAAAGACCCCCCCCCATCCATGCTCCCTGGTATAGGCTCCAGGTTCCCCTCAACCCTGAAGGATAAGCGCTATACAAAATGGATTTATTATTATAATATTTTAAATTATTATACTAGCATACACATTCATCAAATTATATTTTAAATTAAACAAGGAAATAGTGATGTTAATATGCTGCAATTGTAACACTATGTAACTGGTTTGGGTCTTATGGTTGCAAAGTTCAATAATAAATAATTTAAAAAAAAAAGCTCACACGGCTTCAATAAATAAATACGATGGTACATGTGAATAGTTGGATTGTGTTCATAAAACAAATCCGGACTGTTCCATTTTTAACACTGAACGATTCCCCTGGGTCTAGAAAGTTTGAGAACCCCACGAATAACTCGATCTAAACATGATTTGTGTGATTCGAATAATTGACAACGTCTTAGCCAATAGAATCACATGATTTCCCATCATACGCGCTGTTTGTCAGTAAAATAATCCAATGAGAGCGCTGAGTTTGAAGCTGTCCAGCCAATCAGAGAGCTCCATCACAAGCTCCCTCCTCTTCACAAGACTCTGACCCGATGAAGAGCTTGGCCCTCTCTATGGGAGAAAGATCATTTTCAGAATCCGCACAGTTGTTTATTTCAGACCGGGAACCTGTATTCATGCGAGACTTTCAGTTATTTCATGTTTAGGGCGGTGAGTTGTTCAGGGGCGCAAAAAAAAAAACAAAAAAAAAAAACAACTGGCCCTAAAATGCCAAAGAATTCACGCTGTGAAACACCGAAAACGGAATTATCGGCTCTCATGTAAAGTAATATCTGTTTGATTGTTTGTTTGTTTTTTTTTTTTTTAAAGACGCGAATTGAAGAATTCGGGATAAAATAGCCAGAGGTTATAAACAGAAGTCGGAACGGAGTCCGTGTATCCGTGGTATTTTATAAGGTAAGTAACGTTAGCTAGCTGTGTGTGACTCATTAGCTCGGTTAGCATGAACGCTAGCTGGCCCTGTCAGTTTATTTAGCGCTGACGCTAACACGGCCTGGTTTTCAGCATTACCTAAACAGGTTAGCCAGTTAGCTTGGGTGCTAGCTAACACACACACACACACACACACACACTCTCTCTCTCTCTCTGGTGGTGTGGAAAAGCGTTAGCTAGAGGAGGTGTTGTGTAACAACGGATATTGACGGGGCAGCTTGTTTATTCGGGTCTAAATTCAAACAGTTTATGTTTATCTGTCACTATATCACGTCATGTGAAATAAGAGACCGCTTTGTACTTCGTTGAGGTGTTTATCGTGTGTGTCGTCGGAAATAGTCTTCAAACTGCTCAAACTCGGCATTAAAGGAATGTTTATCAGTACTCTTTACTAAGAAATTCTGTTTTTAAATGAAATTTAACCGTTGTTATTTCTTTTTAAAAGACGCATTCGGTGCTTTTATACTAGGCTAGTTAGTACACATTATATTATACAGTACACCATATTTCACTTCTGGTGCTTTGCTTGCGTCACTTGAGCTGACCCCACCCCCCCTTCGCTCGCCCCACCCCTCTTCGCTCGCCCCACCCCCCCTTCGCTCGCCCCACCCCTTGTATTTGTATTGTATTGGAAGTTTGCTGAACATTTTTTTTTTTTTATTACAGAAATGTTCAGTGAAAGTGTTTTAAGTTAGATTTCCCGGTGTTTATGAGAAGTCCAGGCCCGCGAGGCCTTCACTCTCAGGCACGCGCACTGTGTTTAAACACTGCTTAGTGTTCGAGTGTGGATTTGTGTAGTTTATTCTTCACTGCAGTACATATTGTTCTCCCCTCTGTTTCACCCATACGACAGTTATGTCCATTGCTTTTAACACGGTACACTTTTAATATTTAAAATGGTAAATGGCGCACTTATATAGCGCTTTTTTATCCAAGGCACTTGGATCCAAGGCGCTTTACACTGTGTCTCATTCACCCATTCACACACACACTCACACACCAGTGGTAGCAGAGATGCCATGCAAGGTGCTAGCTTGCCATCGGGGGCAACTTAGGGTTCAGTGTCTTGCCCAAGGACACTTCGGCATGGGATCACCCAGGCCGGGATTCGAACCGCCAACCGCACGGTTAGTGGACAACCCACTCTACCGACTGAGCCACAGCCGCCCCTTTAACTTTACACTTATAACTTCAACATTAATACCAGGTATAATATAACAGCCCAAGATATCGGAACAGTACTGTGCCCCCCCCCCCCCCCCCCC
>JAFFST010054100.1:270865-324323 GCA_022414735.1 Noturus placidus
AAAAAAAAAAGAACTCTGCAACCCTTTTGGATGTTATTTCTGTGTTTACACTATTGGACAAGATAAAAAATGGATTATACAAACTGGAGCTTGCCAAGGACATTGGTCACATTTTGCTCTTGTGCACAACAGCACACGCAGCTTGCCATGCACTGCATGTGTATGCTGCATTTTGTTTCTACGACGTGTGTCTGTCTGTTAGAATTCATAGGTTTTGCATCATTATGATGCTGGATATGAGGTTTAATTAGTTTGTCTAGCAAAAGACAAAAACAAAACAAGTATGGACA
Organism: Noturus placidus; assembly: GCA_022414735.1. Classification (NCBI taxonomy): domain Eukaryota; kingdom Metazoa; phylum Chordata; class Actinopteri; order Siluriformes; family Ictaluridae; genus Noturus; species Noturus placidus. The sequence continues at coordinate 271,156 of JAFFST010054100.1, forward strand.
TTGTTGGGTATGGTTTTGAACAGTATGTCAGTTTTGGTTTTGGGTTGCATACACGTGTCTGTCTTTCATTTCCTACATGTGTGTATGATCAAAGTCTCACATTTGTTTGCTGTTGTCCCTTGAGAGTTTTGGGAGGAAGAAGGACTCACCAGGGAGTTGCTATTAAAAGCACATCATCATGAATGCAGTCACACTATTAAAAGCTCTAAATGGAATAATAATAATAATGGAAAACCTTATTTGTTTTTTAATTCAAACACACTGTCATGCATTCATATAAAACACAGATGACAGGACCTCTAGAGGAGGATGAGTTTCATCACATAACAATCCTCAGGTTAACGGACAGACCGTTACTATTACAAAAATACCTGTCTTTTACATAGTTTGCACATAAATGCTTATATCAGTATGTGAACTGGATATTTTGTGATCCTGTCTACAAAGATTGTGTCATGACCAAAGATACTATTGCTTCTGCCGTCTCTTATTATTTTTCTCTGATGTAAAAGGGGTATGTGGAAATGTTGACATCTGAGTTAATTGCATAGTGAAATCAATGCATAATACGTTCTGTAGTACTCCTGAGCATAACTGCATGTGTACATTTTTTTTGGGGGGGGGTGGTAGTTTTTTAACCGCTTTAATCCTTTGACTTACCAGCCCACAATCAGTACAATTATTTTTAAGGTTTGGGTTTGTGCTTTAGCAAGACAATGTGTTAGTTCAGTTTGTTTGATTCTGCAGTTATTTTCTAAATAAATTGCATTCAACAATTTATCTGTATTGTTTTCTTTGGTTTGTTGTTGCTTGGTGAAAACACAATGACTATGTATATGGTAAGTGGTTGTGAAACTTCTGCTGTATTGGCACCATTTTCTTTTCTTTATGCTTTCATTGGACAGGTAGGTATGTTGAATACATTCGTCGAACATTTGGACATCTGATATTACAAATTACAATTTGAAAAATGTGATCGATGAACTTAACACACTTTGCCATAATTTGAACCAGCAGTGCATTTTAAATCTATGGGGGAGATGTTTTGTTTTCATCAGCACTGTTTCGGTGTAATTGTCTGTTTCTCTTTCCACTTTGTTTCCACTGAAGCAGGTTCTGTCACATTTCCTGTGAGGTACCTGGTTGTATTGAAACTTTGCCTGGGCAGTTTGAGGGTTTTTTTTTTTTGTTTGTTTTTTAAACCATGTTCCTCAATATTTTATGGCCCTGATATGATAGTCTTCTGATTGGGTGTTCCTCTGGGGAGGCTTTACAAGTCATCATCTGCTAGAATGATCGTAGTGCTTTTGAAATATAACCCTTGCTTAAGTTGCAGAACTTCCATTTTGCATTTTATAAACTATTTCTTTATTTATTTTTAATTTTTTGTCCTATCCACATGCTTTGCCCTTACTGCTGTTTCCTTGCTTCTTCCTAGGCAGCTATTTCTCCATAATTATTATTTTTTTCTTTCAGATATCTTATTTCTTCTCCTCTCTTGTTTTCTCCCTGTCGCAGAGCGGAGGTGACCTGGATGACCCGTGGTAGCCAGAGACACCCCTGACTGCAGTCTTCACACGAGAATGTCCTCAGTTCACACAAAACGAAAATCTTTACTCACACTTTTTGGTTTTGATTCCGAGAGATTCATAGGAAATATTCAAAGCCTGGAATGAAAACACAAATGCATCAAAACACTTCTTTTCGACAATGAGGAATCTACAGAAATGGCAAGATTTTTTTTTTTTTTTTTTTTTTTTAGAACTGCACCATTGTATGGTAGAGAATTAATTTCACCTTTTGTTCTATGATTTTATTTTATTTTTTTCCCCCTCCCATTTCCTACTGTAAGTTAAGAGTGATGATGAGACTAAGGATTTGTGGCTTTTTGAGCTGTAGGAGGGTCTGGACTTGATGGCTGGTGGACAGACTGCAGCACCAGCGAGAGCTCTGAGAGGGAGAGGCAAGGTGTTTGGACATCCGTCAATGATGCAGAGTGCTCTAGCATGATGAGCTTCCCCTGCACGTCCTCACCCATCTCATACATGGCTCTCCTCCTCACTCTACGCATGCATAGCTTTCAAGAGACATGACCGATAGGCATTACTTATTTCAGCGTGTTCACCATGTTCAGCCACCAAATGCCACCAACTCTATTTAAACCCTGCATTTACACTCTTCTCTGATTTTTCTCGTTTGTCATCCTGCTGCTTGAATAGCCTTATATATCCTTTTGCATTTTGTTAGCGGTTATATTTTGTCAGATGCTAGTGTTGGTGCTTGTTGTAAAACAAACAAACAAAAAAAGTAGTAGCACTCATTAGAACTAGCATTAACTAGGACATGTGCACTCAGCAACTCGGGAAAATGAACTACTGTAGGGAGTGTAAATAGAGTGAGCTTTTGTGTTTTGGGTGGCCTTGTGCTCTGACCTTCCACTTCCTGTGGCACTCACAATGAATCTGAGCTTCACAATCCAGTTCTAAAAGAGCCTCAGACGAATTCAGAATTTTTATCACGTTCTGCAGCCTTTGATTTAAATTGGTTTAAATAAGTGAAATCTATTTTTGTGCAGTAGATGATTTAGAACAATCTGGGGATCCAGAAGAACTGGCTTCAAAACCTCTCCTTTTAAAACCTCCAAATCTTTTACCTTTTCTCGTCCTCTCATTTCTCTATTTGTGGTCCTGACTTGTGGCTTGCCTTCTGATTTTTTTTTTCCCCTCTAAAAACAGTGTACTATGTAGAACCATTTAACACACAACATTTTAACTTAATTTTTAAATAATTCTGCATTTTTAAGCTTTTTATTAAAGCTTTTTTATTCATTATGATCAGTGGCATAATTGGTATTGTTTGCAGCTAGATTTGGTTACAGGGGAATTTCATGACCTGAATAAAGTAATTGTGACTGTTGAGGTTGGTAAAATATTTCTACAACGGAACTGCATGCATACATATAATATCATGATGTTTGCTAAGACAACAGTGAACAAACTACTCCAGTAATGCTCCAGTAGGTACTGGAATTTTTCATGGATGAATAATTTTTTCCCCTCCTCTCCACCTCTAATTTCTTGCACCCCCTTTTTGTGTCTGGCAGTTTGTTGATGGTTATTTAACTTAACAGTATTTTTGGTTTCACATGTTAATCTGTACCTGTGAGAATGACTGGAAGATCCTTAGCATTAAGGGTTTGCTTGCAGGATACTTGGCTATGGATGAATGTACCCCTTGTTTACACATACACGCAAACATGCATGTGTAGTGTTGATCAACTTACATGTTGCTTATGTCTCTCATGCATATGTTCAAGTATCAAGGTAGCCTGATCAAATATTTAAAATATTCACACATACACACCGGTGACAAATTATAGACTGTTGTACTGTGGAGCACATTTTGCTGGTATGAAACATTTCTGTTCGTATTGGAGAGGTTACTTCAGGAATGGCTCCGCCCCATCCATAGGCCATAAGTACTCACTGTGTTTGAGTGTGAAAAATTATGCCAATCACATGCTCTAGCCATCACAGTGACCAGATCTCAACCCAGTTGCACACGTATGAGAGACTGGAATCAAGTTCTAGACATCACTCTGCACCATCATACTAATCATAATCAAAACACTGATTGAGGTAATATATTTTGTAAGAATGTTCTTCTCTACAGTTTCAGAGACTTGGTGAATCTGTGCCAAGGGCCCATATGAGCTGTTCTGGCAGATTGAGGTGGCCCAACACCTTCTTAAAACGTTTGGTAGCTTTAATTTGTCACTTGTCTGTGTGATAATCAGTCGATCTTGATACAGACTTGTAATTTATGCTCATGTGAGCTAAATGTTTGTCCAGTCTACCGAAACTATGATTTGCATTCAAGGCCTTTCTTGTAAGATGTTTTCTTTCCCCTCCCTACTGATTTTTCACTGACCTCACCTGATCTGGTGTGCAGCTTTAAAATGTGTGTCGCTCAATTTGAGTGTGTGTGTGTATGTGTGTTATATATAAAATTTGAGAATGAATGAATGCAGTTTTAATTCCCACTGGTACAAATCAATTGTAGCTATATGCTGGAAAGCTTAATTTTATGATTGTTAGAACTAGGAAATAAATTTACTAAATGAACTGAATTGAAATGACGAAAGATATATATTTTGTGCTGTGGGTGCTCGTGGACATGCACCCGATCATATTTTATTTGTATTTTTTTGTATATCTAAAATGGTTGATTACTAGATTGATTGTTGCGACAGATTTTATTTATTCAGAAGACGTGGCTTTATGAGATGTGCTTTGTGAGAGGGAGGAGGGTTTGAGAGGAGTTGGGAGGGGGGAGATTGCTGGCCCAATCTGTTTTTGAGATGTGATGGAGGGCTGTCTAGCTTTTTATATTTCCTCAGTCTATTAATCTCTTGCACTCTTTCTTGCTCCCACATTCTCTCTTCCTCCCTCGCTCTATCTCTCTAACCCTCTCTATCCACCTGCTAACATCCGTGTAATTATAGTCCCCAGTACAATGTTGTGTTTCATTAGGATTCAGTGAACATGATCTGTTATCAATAAAGGATTGTTAAAGGTTTGTTAATACTGTGACTGGAATTTTATTTTTTATTTTTTTTAAACAGATCCTTACAGGTATGGACTTTTATGTTGGGGCTATATGATTGTGTGAAGTTTGCTTTTGATGGTAATTCCATTTGGACAGTTTTTCCTCTTAAACAATTTACTTCAAGCTAAATTCTGGAGTGTAAGACACATTTAAGATGTCGTAGGTCTTGATGTTCCGGTTTGTTATGTCAATTTTGAGACACAAGAGGGTACTGTAACTGCACTGAGATTTGTTGAAGCTTAATTACACTCATCAGGAGGTGTGTGGCCAAGGAACCCAACTGTTCAATGCTGTGTTTGATGTCAATCCATTTTTTTTTATTAACATTTAGCAAAATCCCCTCAGGTTTTTGTTGAAAGAGAATGAAAATCAGTGATCAAATTCCAGCTGCTCAAATGTTCTCAAAGTTCTGGTTCTTCTGAGACTACAGTGCCCTCTGCTAATATTGGCACCTTTGGTAGATATGAGCTAAGATGGATGTGAAAAATTCTTTATTGTTTAACCTTTTGATATTTTGTTTAAAAAAATCACAAATCCTCTGCTCTCATGGCAATCAAACACAGGTTTATCATTTTTTCACAGGGGTATAAAAATGGTGTAACACAGCCTAACTTCCCTTAGTCATTCATTACAATGGGGATGACCAAGGAATATAACTGTGATGTGCAGCAAAAGGTTGTTGAGCTTCACACAATGGGAAGTGGCTATAAGAAAATAGCACAAGCACTGAAAATGGCCATTTCCACTATTAGGGCAATAATTAAGAAGTTTCAGTCAACTGGAAATGTTATGAATCAATCTGGAATTGGATGATTGTCTATATTGTCTCAGCGCACTGTGAAGAGGATGGTTTGAGTGGCCAAAAAATCTCCAAGGATACCTGCTGGAGAACTGCAGAAGTTAGTTGTGTCTTGGGGTCAGAAAGTCTCCAAAACTACAAACCAAAGTCACCTACATCACCACAAGTTGTTTGGAAGGGTTTCAAGAAAAAAGCCTCTACACTCATCCAAAAACAAACTCGAGTATCTTCAGTTTGCCAGAACTTCAAACTTCACTACTAGAACTTCAAATGGTATCGGGTTCTATGGTCAGATGAAACCAAAATAGAGCTTTTTTGGCAATAAACACCAGAGGTGGTTTTGGTGCCCAGAGAGAGGTAGTTATATGGAAAATTACCTAATGTCCACAGTTAAATATGGTGTTGGCTATTTAATGTGTTGGGACTGCTTTCACTGCCAGAGGACCTGGACAAGTTGTTAGGATACATGGCATCATGGACTTGATCAAATATCAACTGACATAAAATGAAAACCTGACTTCCTCTGCCTGAAAGCTTAAAATGGGCTGTGGTTGGATCTTCCAGCAGGACAATGATCCAAAACATCCATCAAAATCAACACACAAATGGTTTACTGACCACAAAATCAAGATCCTGCTATGGCCATCCCCATCTCCTGACTTGAAACCCCTAGAAAACCTCTGGGGTGAACTGAAGAGGAGAGTCCACCAGTGTGGATCTCGAAATTTGAAGGATCTGGAGAGATTCTGTAATGAGGAATTGTCTCGTATCCCTTGCCGTGTATTCTCCAACCTCATCAGGCATTATAGGAGAAGAGACTGAGCTGTTATCCTGGCAAAGGGAGGTAGCTCAAAGTATTCACTAAAAGGGTGCCAATAATTGTTGCACATCTATATTTAACAAATACAGGTTTATCAAAATTACCAAGGGTGCAAATATTAGTGGAGGGCACTGTACATGTATCTGTAGGCTGTTGGAAAATCGACCTGATTTTTAAGTTGATTACTGTCAGTACATCACCTCCTATGGACAGTCAATATGTCTGATCTGCTAAAAGGTTATTGAAATGAGAAATTTGCATAATAGGCTGTGCTGCAATTTGTCACATTGGTGAGCCAGGTCTGGGCTTTTTACTTCTGCTCCTCATTACAGATCCCCCAACCCAGCAGAGGCCAAATCTTGTTAATGGTCAAGTCAGTGTTTCCTTTAAGAAAAAAACGAAAAAAAAAAAAAAAAAAACGTACCTGTCTTGGCAGTTCTATCTTGTTTTCCTAGGATCACAATGGCAAATGTGTGGATTAAAGTAATCCTCACTTTTCAGGCTGGAACAGTAGGGGGCAACTGATTAGATTGCACACATCCGCAAGTTTGTGGATTGGGAGGATAAACTATTGAACACTGCATAATGCTTTGTAAAGTAGGAGGGTAAATGAAGAGGGGTGAAAATGCTTGCTGAGTATGCCTAAAATTGCCACATAGCAGTGCATGACTCCATTAAATTCTGCTCAGTTCTTACAGGACACTGCAAAGTAAATTACATGACCAAGAATTGTTTTTTTTTTTGTTTTTTTTTATTTTTTTTATTTTATTTTTTTTATTAATATAAGAGTTGGTTGGCTTGTGACTCAGAGGTTTAACTCCAAATCCTAGCTCTTGTGACTATTTATGCATTCTGTCCATAAGCTCTTACTTGAACAAGTTCTTATTAGAAAAGTAAACATTTCACCAGTGTGCTGCAGATGTTCAGTGAAACAAGCTGTTTACCTAAAACAAAGAAGAGATAAGTAAGTGTTACTAAAATGAAACAGCTGGAGGAACATTTTGCAACTAATTGGGTTAATTAGCAACAGGTCAGTAACCTGATTGGGTATTAAAAGAGTATCTTGGAGAGTCAGAGTCTTTCAGAAGTAAAGATGGGATGCAATCTGGATGGAAGCATATGTTGATCTAAATCCTGTATAAACCTTTCAGAATTGATGGTGCCTTTCCAGATGTGCAAGCTGCCCATTCCATCAGAGATGCAGGCTTTTGAACAGAGCACTGATAAAAATTCAGACGATCCTTCTCTTTTAGTCGTCTATAGTTTAGAGGAAGCCGCCTCCATGGATGCTAGAAAGAATGAAAAATTTTGATTTGTCTGACCACAGAAGCGTTTTCCACTTTGCCTCAGTCCATTTTAAATGAGCTTTGGCCCAAAGAAGACTGCAGCGTTTCTGGATCATGTTCACATATGGCTTCTTCTTTACATGATAGATTTTTAACAAGTGGTTTGTGGATGGCACGGCGAACTGTGTTCACAGCCAATGAGTTCTGAATGTGTTCTGAGCCCATGCAGTGATTTCCATTACAGAATCACGCCTGTTTTTAATGCAGTGACACCTGAGGGCCCAAAGATCATGGGGATGCAATATTGATTTTCACCCTTGTAACTTATGCACAGACATTTCTCCAGAGTCTTTTGTTGATATCATGTACTGTAGAGGATATATTCATAGTCTTCGCAATTTTATGTTGAACATTATTCCGAAATTTTTCCATATATTGTAGACCCAGTTTTTTGCCGATTGGCGAACCTCTGCATATCTTTATTTCCTAAAGACTCTCTAAGGTACTCTTTGTCCCAATCATGGCACTGACCTGTTGCATATTAACCTCCAGCTGTTTTGTTTTAGTAGCACTTACTTTTCCAGCCTTTTGTTGCTCCTGTCCCACCTCTTTTGAGACGGGTTGCAGCCATCAAATTCTAAATTACCTTTGTGTTGTTTTTTTTAAATAGTACATTTACTCATTTTAAACAGTTGCTATGTTTTCTGTGTTCTGTTGTGAATAACATATGGGTTTATGGGCACATTTTTTTTTTACATTTTACATGGTGTCCCAACATTTTTGGAATTGGGGTTGTAACACTTCACTGAAAGCTTCATGAGTGAGGTGTAACTTTGTGATTTTGGTATTCTAAGTAGGGTGGGTTTTTTATTTATTTATTTATTTATTTACAGTTTTTAAAATCTGTCCTTTTGTGAGTGTGGAAGTGGCAGTGGTCTGATTAGCAGGTATTCTGAGCAGGGGGTTAAGGATTTACTCCCCTTTCCAAAACCTTGGTTACACTGCAGAATTAGCTGCTGAAAGAATGCACACGGGTGGAACGGCTATGCGTCCTGGGGGCCGGAGCTTAAGCACAGGCCGAGTGGCAGGATTACAGAGGAAATGAGAGGACAGAGCAGGGGACCTAAAGTCAGGTAATACATCTCTAATTAAACACACCAACCAACCTGCATGCTTTCCTCCCCAACTTTCCTCTTATTTGTCAGTATTTGCTTGTTATTCCATGTATTTTCAAATGCCAGTGTTTGGTTTGAAACAGATTTGTGATTGTATACTTTTTTGTTTTTGTTTTAAGCAGAAAGAAACTTAAGTTTGAACAGCCACAAGTGATGGCAATCCGTAGCCAGAAATCCTGTTATAGTCCTCCAAATGAACACTTCATTTTAATTATGCAAGTGTATACATGTTACATTTCTCAGTGTGAGACGTCATCTCTGAACGTCCTCTCTCTCTTAGCCATCAGCCCACCAGCCGGCGCTGTCCTGACATGACGGCTCTTTGTGTTTGTGCAGCCAGGCCAAAAAAGCCTGGCCGCAGGAAGGAATTAAAGGAGGAGAGGAGGGGAGAAGTAATTATGTTTAGTCACTGAGTTCTGGAGATCCTTGTGTTAATTATGCAATTCACTACAAAACACTGTCAAGTCGAGTGAAAAGAGCAGGAATGTCTGTGTGAACGACTAAGAACATGACACCTCAGAGCCCCCAGGAGGCCGTGGCTGGATTTTGGAGTTCAGAACATCAGGTTAAGCCCTACATGTATAGCAGGCTTCAATTACAAGCCTGCCTATTAACATGAAGCTTTGTACCTCAGCATGTCTAGCTCTTCTGGTTGGTCAGCAATTTTGTTGTAATTATAACTTCTTTTGTACTCCTTTGTGGTACCAAGAAGCCCGATACATGCAAAAAGTATTTTATACACGTGTGTTTGTTTGTGTGTGTATGTATGTATGTATGTATGTATGTATATGTGTGTGTGTATATATATATATATATATATATATATATATATATATATATATATATAAAAAAAACGCACTGATATTGTGTGTGTCTAAAGGACATGTTTATATGGTTCAGAAAGCTTCCACCAATACTAGTTCTACAGTGGGATCACAAAATATGGGATCACAATAGTAAAACTTTCTCCTTCACATTCTCTTTGACAGAAGTACATTGCCCTGAGGGGAGAGACTCGTGTATCCTAATATCTCTCTCAATATTATGCCTCCTCTTTTGTAAGCAAGGAACACGAGTGGGCTAGGATCAGGTGCAGGATCCTGAGACTGCAGGCAATGCAGCAGAGTGGAGTAAAGTGCAGGAGAGGAGAGGAAGAAGTCATTTATGGCCTGAGCATGTTTCATGCCTCAGAAACCTTGTTGAATTAAGTGGAGTAATCACAGCTTGGGGCCACCTCTCCCTGCTTCTCTCTCTCTCTCTCTCTCTCTCTCTCTCTCTCTCTCTGCGCTGAGTGAAGCAGATTACTGCTGGATCAATGTGGACTAGGTCAACACACTACCACACAAACACATGTGCTTCCTGACGACTTTCCGCTGAAATGGTTCATCTCCAGTGACCGATCTCTGGGATTAGTTTTTGGGTTGATATCTTGATTCTTGTTTATCAAAACGGCTATGAGTTCTCAATCATTGTGATTGCACCCAGCTGAAGAGAGGAGAAACACAAGGTCAGGGCTATAAGAATAGTTTTGATTCAGATCAAGTGAAGCATTTAATTCTTGAGTTCCCCTTAGGCCATTTCTGTGAATACTCTCAATCTACTGTTGTAATACACATTGCCCAATTGTGTATGTGCATTATCTGGACTCAATGTGTGCTCCTTTGGGCAGTCATTGTGAAGCACAATGCACCCTATCTTCTTTGAGCAGAATGATTTAGACACTGACAGTCGAGCGTTGAGACAAGACCATTTAACTTATCTTGGGAGGAGGGGGGATAGAGAGAGATTGCAGCAGCACATGGGTGTCATTGGGAGATTGGTGAATGAGAGTCTAGGAGAGAATGATGGCAGGATCAGTGAGAGGAGTTGTTCTTTGAGCAGCTTCAGCTACTTGTGGAGGACTTTTAGAGACAGAACTGCATGCACCTGGTGCAAAATTGTAGATATGGCTGCATGTAAAAAGAAAGCAAGCTGACTGATGCGCAGTCCTCTAGATAAAATGACTGCAGAAATAAAAAATTGGTGTTAAACAGGGTTAAACATGAACAGCATTAAAAACCATTTAGATGAATTAACTGTATATTTATATGTATATAAACTTGTACTAATTCCAGCTTTGGAGTATGTCATGGTCCAGGTTCATTCCAAGGTCACAGAGCATTCCTTTACATGTGCATTTGCATTATGCAGGGTGACTTAAAGCACATGGTTATCTTTTTTTAGAGAAGTAATATAACCTTATGTTGGTGAACAGTGGGAGGAATAAGTATTTTTTTAATAAATATATTTCCAATGAGGCTATTCACATGAAATTTTCACCAGACATCAGTATCCACCCAGAAAATCTGTAAATATAAAGAATCCATAACATTAACTTCCATAAATGAAGTTATGTGTAATAAAGTTGAGTGACACAGAAAAAAGTATTGAACTCTCTAAGATGGAGCAGTTCTCCAAGGCAGGGTAAGGCAAGGAACCAGCTGAAATCCATAAGTAGTTAGAAAGTAATTATACCTCCCCTCTGTGAAAATTAATATCAGCGGGGCTAGTAAATTGATGGTCTATAAAAAGGCTTTTCTTTACCAAGGTGTCGCACAAGAAAAATCTCATGATGGGTAAAAGCAAAGAGCTCTCCCAAGACCTTCACAACCTTATTGTTGCAAAACATATTGATGGAATCGGATACAGACGTATTTAAAATCTTCTGAATCCTCCAGTAAGCACCATTGGGGCCATTTATACACAAGTGGAAGCAACATCACTCTCTCATCAACTGGCCACGCACAGAAGGTCCTTGCAAGACTTCTGACCAGCGAGTCAGAAGAGTAGTCCAAGAGCCAAGGACCACTCGGAAAGTGCTCCAGAAACACTTGGAGGTAGCAAGTGTACTTTCGTCACAGAGAAAACAATAGAAAATGCACTCCACTGCTCAAGTTCACTCTGCTAGACTCCATTACTAAAGAAAAGGCATGACGACACTTGTTTAAAGTTTGCTACAACTCATTTGGGCAAGACTATGGAATACTGGGAGAATGTAGTCTGGTCAGATGAGAGCAAAATTAAACTTTTTGGCTGTTATACTACACACCATGTTTGGAGAAGAAATGGCACTGCACATCACCCTGAAAACAATATACCTACAGTGAAGTTTGGAGGTGGAAGCATCATGGTGTGTGGCTGTTTTTCATTGCATGGTAGTGGCAGACTTCATATAATTGAAGGAACGATGAATAGAGCCCTTTACCTTTATTCTTGAGAAGAATCTTCTGCCATCCACCAGGATGATAAAGACATGGGTGGACCTTCCAGCAGGATGAGGAGCCAAAGCATACAGCAAAGGAAACTCTCGATTGGTTTCAGAGAAAAAAACAGAATGGCCAAGTCAATCACCTGACTTGAATCCAATTGAACACGATTTAAAGACAATATGTTTAGAATAATCAGCCAAAAATCACACCTGAATACTGCAGCTGATTAATTTCTTAAAGAGTCTTGGAGTCTTAAAGCTGTCATTACAAACAAAAGCTTCTCCAATAAGTATTAAAGAAATTGCAGTTAGCGTGTTCAATACTTTTTTCCTGTCTTTCTGCTTTATTACACATAACTTCATTTATGGACTTTAATGTTTGGATTTCTTTGTATGTGTGGATTTCCTGAGTTAATACCAAGGTCTGGAGAAAATTTCTGGTGAAGAGCCTCATTGGAAAGAAATGATGACGTGTTCAATACTTATTTCCCCCACTGTAAATCGACCAGAGTTTAATTATGCCAAGTAGTGGTGGGTGATGTGGCCAAAATATTGTCTCACTATGAATACAAGTATATAAAGTTTTGTTATAAAGGTGCAAGAAAAGATTAGGCTCTTATGTGTAATCAGAGTTACCAACAATCATTTGTGATCCTGTCAGAAAAATCTGCATTGTAATTCTTTACAATTTTAGTTCTTACCTCAATTGTAATGTGGTCTTTAATGTGCTAGATTGTTGTTGGTTTTTTTTTTTTTTTTAAAGTGTGTGTGGGGGCTTGGGATTTGTTTACTGCAACTTTTATAATTTATTCTCTGCACTAGAATGTTTTGGAATTAAAACTGAAAAACAACCATTGATCTTGATTGAATATAGTCATGCAAAACAGTTTTGCTTTCTATGTTGCTGTGAAACATGTTTTCTATGGCTAAAAGAGAATGCACTGAGCCACTCTATGTTTAGACTGGTAGTGAAAGAAAGCGAGTATTATCATAAGCAGAACTTAGCAAAGTCTGGTCTACCAGTGGGTGGCAGCAATCTCCACACTTTTCATGAGGCGTCCTTCTAACTCTGAGAAGCTGAAAGTTCAGCTGTGTAACTGTGCAATACTCTAATTTCAGGAGGGCATGTCGACTCCCGATGTCTCCTGTAGCTTTGAAGCTAGTGCAATCAGTTTAAAGAACAAAAGTAACAGTTGCTCTAGAAGCACTTGAGTCTCAAAATGCAAAAGACATGGGTGAAAGGTGAGTGTTCTGGGAGCATTGGATGTAATTAATGTAATTTGTGTGTATATGTGAGTTCAGTAGTTCTGATGCATGTCTGACACTAATGACTGTAATGATGGTAACGAGTGTAGCACAGAAGATGGGAACTAATGCAATAGTCACACTCATACAAGGCCTAGTCTTAATACACTTTATTTATACCACTGCTTTGTGGATAATAGAAACAGAAGAAAGGGTCTGTTCCCTCTTACTTTTTCTCAATCACCTTTTCATGACTCAAAAAACTCCTCTGATTCAAGTCTTTTGCTATCCACCTCACTGTATAATCATAGGCCTGGCTTTGTTGGTATGGTTTTATGAGATTATCCCTGATTTTCTGGTGATCGGATGTAGCTCTTAATTGGAGTGGAAGGTGTGTCTGGGCCTAGCTGGAGATTTTGGGTCAGGTCATGGCCATAGATCAAGGATAAAGTACGGACAAGAGTCAGGATGTTACTTGTTCTTTAATAACATGCAATGGTTAGTAGAAACTGTGGGATTGATTGATCTAGCAAATGATGTGCCCTTTCGGCTATGTTTAAACTTCTGAGCTGTCTCCATAAGCTTCCTGCCAGCCTGTCCATCATAATGCAATCATGACTGAAAGGTGTTCTCAATCAGTATTGTGGATTTAGAGATTATGCTATTATTGTTGTTACTACCCATTATTTTCAGTGTAATTTGGTTATGAAGGACTGGTCCATTTCTGTAGGTCACCCTGGCTAGGATTGCAGCAGGTGTGGCCCCTTTTAATGACAAAAAGACCATATTGATATAATTGTGTCCTTTTTTTGTGATTAATTTCATATTGTAATGGGGCAGGATTAAGCAAAGCTCCTTCAACCCTCATCACTGACAGGGAGAACTAGCATATGAGTTAATACAAGTCATCCCATTAAATGAGTGTATGTAACTTACAATATTTCCTCGCAGTATTTACAGACACCTGCCACCAAAATGAATCGGATTACTAACACAGTGTCTGATCTCACCTTTGCATGCGATGCAACACTGCGCACATGATGCACCTGGATGATGTGTCTCGATACTTGGAATAGTTTTAAAGTAGGACTTGTCTCTGCCTTTCCTCTGAACAGATTGCTCTTGCCCTGGGGCACCCCGTGAATGTACAAAGCCATCTAGCCACTCGCTAAAAGCTTGGATTAGAGCCTCTGAATATTACATGCGAGTAATGGGGTTTTAATTTGGAGAGCACCAATATTGTTCATTATTCACCAGACTGTTTAGCGCTTCTGATTGAGCTTATGCACTTTCTTGGCACTCAAACTATGTAAAGGGGGAAAAAACCCATTGTGATTGCATTGAAATCTTGACCTCTTATGAACAAAATGTACCAGGTCCATTCCATTCCCCTTTCTGTATAGAATGTGAAAGCTTTGAGAATTCTGACACAGTGAAGCCGTTAGTTGAAATGGCCCTTGACAGAACCTTATGTCAATTCTTGTTGGTGATTGTGCCTCATCTGGTTTTGTGTGCCAGCTCTTATCCTGCCATTCGCCATTCATGACAGTCTCTATGGCAGCTCTATTCATAGATATGGCCTCAGTAACTGACCCCTCCATTCAGCTTAAAGCTCTTTGCTATGCCTAGTATTGCCCCCATCACCCTCCATCTTCCTTGGCCTTCACTGCCTCAGCTGGTCCATTTTCCTGGGTTGAACTGAACTCTATTCCTGGGGGTCAGCACGCAGGCCTGACTGCTGACCCCGCTTCTTTTCATGCCTCAATTGAAAAGACACCTTTACCTTCACATGCTATAACCTACGGATGACCCAGTACTGACATCAATGTGACAGTCCATACTTGTGTACATTTTATAGCTTTTTTTCCCCCCAAACACGAAATAATCTTGTCCTGTATTTCAGAAAAAACTTTCAACTTGGAATATTGGTCCATGGCATTTTAAAGCATGGCTGATGTGCTTGGTTTTAAAATATGACAATTATTATAGGTGCTGAAGTTCTGAATTCATCATTCAGAAATCATTCCTAGCTTCTGCAATGTGGACATGAAAGCATTAAAGTGTCACCCAATTAGAAAATGAAGCTGTCATGCAAAAAAGTTCCCCACATTGTTAAAGTGATGTGCCAGTTGGAGCTCATCAAAAAGACTAAGCCTGAAGACATTACTCGGTTATTTCTCTTAAGTGCCTCTTATGTTTTAAGAGCTTTGCTGTCCATCAATCTGCTATTATGTCTCTTGCTTAGCTGCTCATCTTATGGGTTTTATGGCAATTTCATTGCCGAGCTCTTTAATACACTGTGGTTTTAATCCACTGACTTCTCCAGCAGTATCAATTGAAGTGTATATACAAACATGCACAGGTGCATTGAAGCAGGAGAACATGGTTTTCAGGTGGAGATGGAAGACCAGCGAGGTCGCTTGCTTCTCTCCCGCTCTCTTTCTCTTACTGTCTCTGTCTGTCTGATAGTGGAGAGTGGAGGATGAGCAGGTCTCGGCGGAGGGAATAAATACGTAAATGCAGGTTGTTCTCTAATCCACAGAGGTGCGAAAGCAGTCAGCCGTTAAATAAGCAGAGTGCTGAGCTGCTTACCTCTCTGTCTGAATATTGACCAGAGACTTAAGATGATTAATGCATCACTTTTGTGCAAGAATGGGATGGGGGATGAAGATGTTGAGGAGGTTAATTGTTTTGTTTTACTGATGACCGTCGCATGAAGTCAGAGATTATATAGTAGATATGACCACTGACATACGACTGAGTGCGTTAACGTAAAGGCTGTAGAAAAATTCACCAGTCATTAGCACATACATGGGCCTCGGTCTGAACAGTTCCCTTGATTGCTAGAGAAGATGCCTGATGGCGCTAACAGTCCCTACATTGTTTAAGCAACACTCTTAAATTTTGTAAATCCAGGAGAATGTCGCTTACCGGACAATCTCAGAAGAGTACAAGTAGCTGTGAGAGGGTTTATAATTACGTGCTGACCGGTAGGGTTAAGGGTCAGATGCAATCGGGATGCAGGTAATTTACTGCTGGAAGTGATTTGAGTGTTTGTTTGTTTTTCATATTCACTACTGCAGGAGCAATTGCCTTTGAACTAGGAGGGAGGGCACACAAAGCTGCTGGATGTTGATTGGTGTGTGTGTCACACAGAGGACATGTGCATATGGTCATTCACCAGCTTTGAGGCTTTCTTTTCTTGAACTGAGAATTCGTTCTAGAGAACTAACCCACAAAGAGCAGCTACAGAATTAAAGGAAACCTGTGAACAGTGTGCCTTTAAAAAAAATAAATAAATAAATAAATTTAGCAGAGCTCTTTGGAATCTGGACTCATTCAGCACTGAGGGCAAAAGAGGACCACTGTAATGCATTTGATGGAGAGCTCCAGCCTTTCATTCTCACCAGCATAAAATGCATATGGATAAAGAGACAGCAATTTGAGGCAGCTAAAAGTCACAAAAAGCCAAAATGAGAAGGCTACTGAGTACATATTGCTCTGGTCTGGTAAAAGCTGTACTGCATAGGCAGTTGACTCGATAAACAGTTGGCAATAGGAGTCTTGTTAAGAGGGTCAGATAAATGCAACTCCATTAACCTTGTGTGAGGTTTTGGGAAATGCTGTCAATTTGGCAATGGATCTAAAATCTAATAATAGAGAATCTTAGACTGGGAAACAAGTTAGATTTGACGTTTCCTCCATGGCTATTAAACACGGCACAAGGGTATGACACACAACCATTGGTTTCAGAAATGCTTTTCGCTATTTACTTTTGGGGCAGTTTAACTCTCCGTTATTTAGTGTTGGATAATGAATAAACTGATAAATTAAATACAATGGGCTGTGCTGTTCTAGGAGAATAATTGATGGTCTGGTGTGATTGAGGAAGGATGCGAAGTAGAGTTACTATTACCACCCTAAAATTATTATTTTTTTCTTTAACAGCACTTCCCCGAATGTTTAATTTCACGAAGACCACAGAAATGTCTTATCAGTTAAATTTTTCAGGAATTAAAGAATACATCATATGATTTTATTCGTTTTTATACAGATCAGCCATAACATTAAAACCACTGATGTGTGAAGTGAACATCATTGGTTATCTAGTTACAATGACACCTCGGTCAAAGAGTGGGATATATTAGACAGTCATGTCTCAAAGTTGGTGTGCTGGAAGCAGGAAAAATGGGCAAGCATAAGGATCTGAGAGACTTTGACAGGGATAACGAAGGCTAACCCGTCTGGCCTGATCCTACAGAAGAGCTACTGTAGAATAAATTACTGAGAAGGTTGATGTTGGCTATAATAGAAAGGTGTCAGAACACACAATGCATCGCAGCTTGCTGTGTGTGGAGCTGCGTATCCGCAGACTGTTCAGAGTACCCATGCTGACCCCTGTTCATCCTACAATGCGCCTACAATGGATACACTTATATCAGAACTGGACCATGGAGCAATGGAAGAATGGCACCAGCATCCAATATGGGAAGAAGGCCAGCCTGCAGAGGCAGTGTGATGCTCTGGGCAATGTTCTGCTGGGAAACCTTGTGTCCTAGCATTCATGCTACTTTGACATGTACCTAAACATTGTTGCAAACAAGTACACCCCTTCACTGAAGCGGTATTCCCTAATGGCAGTGGTCTCTTTCAGCAGGATAATGCAAAAATTGACCAGGAATGGTTGAGGAATGTGACAGTGTTCAACTTGTTGGCCTCCAAGTTCCACAGATCTCAATGCAGTTGAGCATTTGTTGGATGTGGACAAAAAAGTCTGATCCATGGAGGCCCATCTCAAACTCATAGGCTTAAAGGATCTGCTGCTAACGTCTTGGTGTGCTGCAAGATACCACAGCACACCTTCAGAGGTCTTGTGGAGTCCATGCCTCGATGTGTCAGAGCTGTTTTGGCAGCGCATAGGGAACCTACACAATAGTAGGCAGGTGGTTTTCATGTTATGGCTAATTTGTGTAGGTCCATTTAAAGTTGTGTAACACCTGTTATAGAAGCTCTAAACAGTTGTTTATAATAACACCCAAAAAAAAAAGGAGGCAAGAACTGTCATGTTGGAGAGAAACTGGAAAACCGGAGAACACAAAGTCTTTAAAATATATTGACTGTCAATGGAGACTCCTTCCATAAATGTTTCCTTCAATAAAAGTCTTCACCATATCAACGATTATCCATTTTTTTCCTGTTAAATAACAGCACATTTATTAAGTTATTCTAAATGATTTATAATTATTCTTCGATACTTGAGTCTGCCATTTCACAACCTGTGAATTTGATGTTAGTGTAGAAACCAAAATGTATTACAATAATCAAATTATTATGATTTGCTTATTAGATTATTATTTGACTTGTTGTCAAACCTGATTACTGGAAGCTCACGTCTAATCGAAATCTATAGGCAGCTGTTGAATTTCATCAATAAACATGATAAAATATACAAATTCCAAACTACAACTACTATTAAATTATTCACAATAACCACAAGTTTTTCCCTCTGATAAAGTAGTCCCATCTCTGAAAATATTATACAGATTCAAAACTTCATTGACAAATTATTTTTGACCATGCTCAACAACTACTCTTATAACTTTTGCTTTGAGTTCGGAGTAAGCATTTTTGTGGGGTTCTTTTCTTTTTGTTCTTTCCACAGTACAGGGAACAATTCTTCCCTGTTTTAATCACACGTACAGTGTGCTAAAGGTGCATTTAGAGATTCTGTTGGGAAAAGAGTTGATGGAGTATTCCTTTAAGGCTTTTAAATATTTTTTTCTGCAATAATTAGAAATAATGCTGGTGGGAGATTCAGATATTTGGACCTGTCAAACAGAAGTGGCTGAAATCTGTAGGGAATAGCAGCCAGGATAAGGTAAAGTGCTTCAGGGTCCCTGGGGGCCATTTTGAGTACTTTTACAAATAATATAAAACATATTAAAGAGCATATTTTTTTTCTTTTAAATCACAAACCATATATTCTCTGTAGTCTTTTTAATGTCAGAGTAAACACTTCAGAACTTTTGTGTGTTTGTCCCCTCGGGTTCATATTATATTTTCATCTCTGTACACATTTCTTTAGCTGCTTTCACTTGTGTTACCACAGCTTGCTTTTTTTTTACCCCTCACTGCTCCTGCCTTCTGCTTTGAGCTTTACTTTATTATAAAAAGCACCGATGGAAAGCAAGACCACAACATCAAGGTGTAACTGCAGTAATGAACAAATCGAGTCAGGTGACGCAGACAGCACACATGAACATGAGGGTTTTAATGGACGTTGTACTACATACTACAGTTTTGCCTAGACGTCAATGACAATATCATATTAATTGTAACCCCAATTTTGAAAAAGTTGGGACATTATAGAAAATGCAAAAAATAAATAAATCTGAAAATTCAGTTCAACCTGTACTAAATTAAAATGCATTATTAACACATTATTTAATGTTTTACTTTGTGAATTTAATTTATTTTTGAAAATATACATTCACTTCAAATCTGATGACTGCAACACACTTCAAACACACTGACAGTCGAGTATTTGTCACTGTGTAACATTACCTTTTCTTTTAATAACACTTAAGTGTTCTGAAGACACCAGTTGGTTAAGATTAGCAAGCAGAATTCTTCCCCATTCATCCATTACACAGTTTTTCAACTGCACAACTTTAAGTCGCTTTCGCTGCCTTATTTTGCGCTTCATAATGTGCCACACATTCTCAGTCGGAGACAGGTCAGGACTGCAGGGAGGCCATGCCAGCACCCGCACACCCTGCTTACGTTACCTTGTAATCCTGGCAGAATGTGGTTGCCCTGCTCTGGATGGCAGCATATGTTGCTCCATACTGTGTATATATCTTTCTGCATTAATGCTGCCCTCTCAGACGTGCAAGTTACCCATGCCAGGGACACTGACACACCCGCATACCATGACGGATGCTGGCTTTTGGGCATGACTCTAATAACAGCTTGGATGGTCCTTTTCCTCTTTGGCCCGGAGAACACGATGGCTGTTTTGTCTAAAAACTATTTGAAACGTTGACTCGTCGGACCAGACAACACAATTCCACTGTGCTACTGTCCATCTCAGATGAGACCGAGCCCAGAGAATTTGGCAGTATTTCTTGACAGTGTTGATCTATGGCTTCTGCTTTGCATAGAAAAAACCTTAACTTGAATCTGTGGATGCAGCAGAGAATAGTGTGGACTCACAAAGTTTTACTAAAGTATTCCTGAGCCCATGTCAGGATATCCATTACAGACTCATGACTGTTTTTCATGGCAGAGATCACGTGCATTCAGAAGTGCTTTTTGTCCTTACCCTTTATGCACACACATTTGACCGGATTTCTTGAATCTTTTAATTATATTGTGCACTGTAGAAAGTGAAATACCCAAAATCCTACCGATTTGTCTTTGGGGAATGTCAAAATGTTTTTTCCGCATCTGTTGGGATCAAATCAAACAAAAGCAATTGAAATAGTTCAACACAACGAATGCGTCAAGTGGTTTCCCCAAATTCAACTAAAAATGCAACTTATAATGATTTCTCTAGTTTCAAAATTATTCAACCCCTTCACGGCAAGCATCTTTAGTACTTACTACAGCAGCACTCTTTTGCTGTTATGACCTGCTGCAAACAAGATGCATAGTTACTGGTAGTGTTCCTCATGAGCAATAGCCTCCAGCTCAGTAATATTCATGGGTTTGCATGCTGCAACCGCCTTCTTCAAATCCCACCAGAGATTTTCTATGGGGTTCAAGTCAGGTGATTTTGATGGCCCTGTAGAACCTTCCAGGACTTCTTCTGCAAACAAGCCTTGGTGGAATTTGAGGTATGCTTGGGATTGTTGTCCTGTTAGAATTTAGAGGATGCATCAATTTCCAAATAAATGTTTACCTTCTGAAAAGCTGTGCATTTGATTAGGTAAAACATCAGATACTTGTGTATGTTCAAATCACTCCTCTTTGTTTTTATTAGCATTTTCCATGCTGTTCTAACTTTTTTTGGAAATGGGGTGTATATATTTACAGTATATATAAACCATACTTTTTTATATTTTCTTATAGATTATGCTAAAGACCTAATGTGTATTTCACTATAGGATGAATCATATGGCAAGGTGGATTACTATTAATAGTTAGTGTTGGGTTTTATTTATTTATTTATTTTTTTAAACCATGATGAAAATGTAATGCTCTAGCACCGAATGTTCAGCTGTAAAATAGTTACTATGCTGCTTTTCTTCACTATTTGAACAAGAAATTAAACTGCTGGTGTGCTGAATGTATGAGCTGTGTAGGAACGTTTGTCAGACAAAAGTCAAAAGTGTAAAAGTCAAAGTAAAAAAAAAAACAAAAAGCAAGCCAGAATAAACATGGATGTTCTAATTAAATCATCAGATAATTGAGGACAGTAATTACAGTAAGTGGAGGGTTAACAAGAAATTAACCTGAATGGAAAGGAAGAGAATAGAGGAGAGAGTACATGATGGGTTTTATGATTAGAATGTATCCCATTTAAATATGCTGATCTTTGCCCCTCTGTCAAGAAATGTTCAGAATATCAGGACACGGTCTAACCAGAGACGTCCAAGAAAATGTGCTGTCTCTCTTTTTCTTTTCTTTTTTTTTTCTTTCTTTTTTTTTTTGGACTGAGGATGTACACTGTGTGATCCGGTAACAGGTTGTAAAATGTTTTGCCATTTAACCTTTTAAGAAGATTAGCACTGTTAAAATGAGTGGACAAAGCAGTTGTGAGAAATTGGAACCTGCAGGGCTGAGGAACTTGGTGTAGATTAGAGAGTGTTGTGTCAAAAATGGCGAGAGGCTTGTGAAGACTGGGGCAGCTGGGCTTATGGTGGCCGTCATCTCTGGTACACAGAGGGCCGTGTCTGTGTTTAGCACAGAGAGCTCCAGGCCTCACACACTCACACCTCGCTGCTTTAACCCAAGCTGATGTGAACAATCCCTTTGGCTTCTCTCAGATGGTGGTGTCTGCATATGTGTAGCTTATCAAAGCTGAAATGATTTCAGCCTGCCAGTGTTTGAGGATGTGCTTTGCCAAGCAGACTGGATGAAGTTTTTCAAAAGCTAAGCTTTTTTCTTAACCAGGCAAAAAAAAAAAAAATCAAAAAATTACATTTTAACGCTACTTGTATTTTATAAAGCTGACCACCCACTCTTTTTGTTGACCTTGATTTGAATGCTGTGTGTGGCGGATACTGTTTATAGCTCAGCCTCGACGCCATCTCTAATCCAAATCACTCCAGACCTCTCGAAGCTTTGTAAGTGTGTCTGAGGTAGGCAGCGAACGCCGTAATCACATATATGCAGTAAAGTTGTCTTCACCCATTTCCTCTCTCTGCTATCAGAGACTCATCTGCCAGTCACCTGTACCATGTTAGAGGGCCTTTAATGTATCTGCTGGAGGTTATTATGCCGTCGACTTTAACACACACACCGAGTCCAGTGGAGTGTGGAGCAATCATCAGCTTCTGTGGAGGAAGGATAGGGCCAGAGTGTTGAAAAGCCTGCAGTTTTTCTCGGGTGTTACAGTAGCTTGTGCATGCACATTTCCCGAGTGGCAATCTTCCCGTCCTTTTTCCGCTCTGAATAAAGGTGATGAAATCCCTCTCGCTGCAGCTAATCTTGAGCTGACAGAGAGGGCTGCTATACAAGTCAGTCTCTATCTGTTGTGAGAAGCAGTGGACGCCTCCTTGTAAGCCGCTTATGATATTGACTGCTTGCCTCCTCTCCTTTTCAGTGTGGCTCAGCTGCTGATGGGCCCGCACACACACACACATATGCACACACATCCTTAAAGCCTTCCTCATGAGGCAATCTGTCCCCAACCCTTCAACAGAGTGCCTCTGGAAGTTAAGAGGGCTGACAGAGAGCTTGCTCTCTTCTCTTATGCCGTCAAGTGAACTGCATTGACTATTGATTAATGCTATCAGCTGGCAGTCAGCTGAGCACTTGGTGTAATTCGGCTTGTGTCGGCGGTGTTATTCTACTGTATTGATATTATCCTTACCGTTAAATCAAGTGGACACCTGTAACCCTAACCAGAAGCCTGATCCATATTAACAGTGATGTCTTCTTTAAGGCTGCTTCTGTTACCACTGAATTGTTCCAACTGTATGCAAAAGGAAGGAGTCGAAATGTAAGGAACGTTGATGACCATGGAAGGGGGGGTGGGGGGGCAGAGAAATTGTCAGCAGGGGAGAGATGTGGAGAAAGGCTGAGGATGGGCAAGGGGAGGGTGCTGACAGGACAAGAATAGGTTTATAAAACATAATCAATCCACTCTGGCCTGGGCTCAATTATCCCAATCAAGGTTAATTCTTTTGAACCCTGGCACAGTTAAAGGGCACTAATACAAAAAAAAAATTGTAGACTATCGAAAGGATTCACAGAAGGGAAAGATGCACACAGGTGGAAGTCTGGAAATCAATTACTTCTCTTCATAAGCCCTAGAATTAACTACTGTCTAAAGAATGAAACCCACAAAATCAAAGCTTTTCACTTGCACTTCTATTTCACTTGTGGCTGCATGTTGTGCATCCCCCAGGGATGGAGAAGAAGAGGAAACCAGTCTACATAGTGTCTTTTGAGATTTGATTAAAGCCAGGCATTTGAAGCAATAAGTGTGTCTACTAGATGCTAATATACAGTCCATTTACTCCAGGACTCTATACTTGCAAATTAATCATTTAAAGGGATTTTGGACACTTATTTAGTAGTGTTAATGTCTCACAGACAATACAGCTTCAGAGTTATGTTCATGGTTTACAACCATCACTAAGGGTTGTAAACAGGCAGCTTTGAGTTGAATAGGAAAGACTGGATGCTTTTTGACATTGTGAATAAATTGTACCGGTGGATATTAACATGAACATGTGCCTTAAATATTTATGAGATGTCTGCAGACTTCATCCTTTCAGACTTCTCAAACATGTAATCACAGTCCCTCCAGGATTTTGTGATCACAGAAATTAACACAACCAGGCAAACGGCACAATATTCAGAGGTGCTTGTGGAAAATTTTTTAAAATTTTCCTCAGATTTGGGCCATGTCATGTTAAGACGCGTCATGTGACCTCACAACGCACATTCAGCCAGAGCCCTCTTCAATTCACATGCACTGAACATGAGTACAGGTCTCCTTTACCAACAAATATCACTGCGTAAGACCATGCAAAACAATTTTGTGCGATTGCAATTTCGCCAATTCATGTAATTTTACACAAAACACACAAAAAACTCAAATTTAATTGCAAATTTTGAAAAATAAAAAAAAAAAGCCTCAGTAAAATCGAGCGTATTTGGCCACAAGAATGACAATAAACTCAACATTTTGAACAGACTAATCAGAGTAAGAGAGAGACCGAAAATTGTAAGCCAGCTATAGGTACTGAATCAGATTAAAATTAAGTCAGTAAGCAAATACATTTGGAAAGGACATTTTAGGAGATATAAACAATGTTTATGTTGCTAGGGTTGCCTTTTCATAATCCGTTTTGATGGAGATTAACACTGATATATTAAAGGCCAAAATGTAAAAATGCCATAGCCCAAAGTTACGTGAAGGACATGAGGTAGGCAGGACAAGCAAGCCCATGGCAGAGTGACAGAGCTGCATGATGGCTCTGACTGATAAACGCTAACCTGCAAATGAAAGGCTCTTCAGGCTCCATCATCCCCTGTCACAATGCAATTACTCTACAGAGCGATAGAAAGATAGAGGCTCCCAGGCTACCAGATAATAAAGCTATTGACTGATGTGAGTTAATGTTTAGAATGAAGAAAAACAACAAAAGGGCAGAAGTATGGGAAGACTATAGGGGGGATATGTGACATTTTTTAAATATGTGATTTTTTTGTGTCCTTTTGTTAGAATCTCATTGTACTGTGGCATTTTGCTGTAGACTCCTACACAGTGTATTTATCGCATGGAAATACGTATTAACTGTGTTTTTAATCCAGGTATGTCTGTATAATGCTTGGAAGATTAGTGTACTCATTAGTGTCCTTTTGAGTGCTTTTGACATTGGACTGTTGGAACACCCCTTGTCCTTCCTGTGGTGCCTCCTTGTGGTGTATTTACACTCAAAGACGAGATTGCAGACACAAACGTGTTATTTAGTCTCCATTGTTTTCTTTGTAGATTAGGAGCACCTTCTCAGCATGTATTTGGAAGGGGCTGGGCTCTGCTGCATGATTGGCTGTAGGGGGTGAGTGGGAGGGGGGGGAGGCTGGATTGGGCACCCTGCAGGGGGAACAAATACTGTTTCCCCCTCAGGAGTAATTTTAGTGTAGTGGGTGTGAATAATGAGTGATTATTAATCAGAGCCTGCCAGTGTGAGCACAGCCTCTTCACTCAGAGATCAGGGATTTCATACTCGACTATATACTGTAACTCCCTGCACATAAAGCATTCTGGGAGGATAGAACTTGATTTAGGATGTATCTGAATTTTAAAATGTATCACTATTAAGTGAAGTAAAGTGGAACTCTTTAAGCAGATGTTTGGGTAGAAGCACAATGTACATGGTTGTCAGTTTGTGAGAGCTCCACACACTCACAGTTGACTGAGATGGTGAGTGGCTGGTGCTAAAGGCCAGGACTGAAGTGCCATCTCAGGCCATCTGTGTTCTCTGCCACCTCTTTTGCTCCCACTCCCTGAGGAAAGATGCAGATCAGATGGTCCCTGTCTCACAGAATATTGTATCGCGTCACTTTGGCTTGATGCACAGTATTCAGTAACATCTTTATATGCATCACTGTGCAGCAGGAGTAAAGAATAAAATAAGAACGGTGGGAAGAAGGCAGATAAAAGTGAAAAGATTAGGATGTGGATACAGTTTCTTGTCTCTTGAGATATATATATATATATAATTTTTTTTATCTGTTTATGAAATTAAAGCAAGCTGCTGCTGACATGCCACAGTGTACATATTTTTACAGTCCTTAAAATCATGTGTGTGTATGTATATATATATAATATATATATCTGTGTATGTATAATATAATATAAAGAAATAAAGAAATTTGCTGTCCTCTCAAAATAACTCAACACAGACATTAATGTCTAAACCGCTTGCAACAAAAGTGAGTACACCCCTAAGTGAAAATGTCCAAATTGGGTCAAAAAGTTTCAATATTTTGTGTGGCCACCATTATTTTCCAGCACTGCCTTAACCCTCTTGGGCATGGAGTTCACCAGAGTGTCACAGGTTGCCACTGGAGTCCTCTTCCACTCCTCCATGATGACATCACGGTGCTGGTGGATGTTAGAGACCTTGTCAGCTCCTCCACCTTCTGTTTGAGGATGCCCCACAGATGCTCAATAGGGTTTAGGTCTGGAGACATGCTTGGCCAGTCCATCACCTTCACCCTCAGCTTCTTTAGCAAGGCAGTGGTCATCTTGGAGGTGTCTTTGAGGTCGTTATCATGCTGGAATACTGCATACTGATCAAGCTCTACTTCAGTATGTCACAGTACATGTTGGCGTTCATGATTCCCTCAATGAACTGTAGCTCCTCAGTGCCGGCAGCACTCATGGGTCATTTCCAGAATGAATGTAAGCTGTCTCACCTGTGAACTAATCACACGTGTGCTCTGGACAGTAGGTTAAGGGTATCTTAATTTCTTGCACCCTGCAATATAAATGAATAAATTGTATTCAGTATAATAAATGGATAACAAAATACTGTAAGTACTCAGACTCTAACCCAATCACTTCTGCATGGACACACATACCACCAAATGTTTAATCACCAAGTGATGAGTGATTAGAATAAGCATCTTTAAGCGATGCTATATGATTTTAGCTGAGTAATTTAGCAAATGTGTCACTCTCTCATTTTTGCAGACGACCACTTGGGTTTCATTGTCCAGATGAGGTGAACATGGGAGAGATTAGAACAGATTATAGCGAGACATGAGGACAATGTGGTGGACAGAGGTGACCTGCAAACCTATCTGCCCTTCCCCTGTCAAAACCACTCAAAGGGTGGATGGATTGATGGATGTATGCATGTATGTATGCATGCATTTTTTTTTTTGTTTATTTTTTTCCGTAATTTACTTAAACAAGTGGAACTTTCATATATTCTCGATTCATTACACATAAAGTGAAATATTTCAAGCATTTTTTTGTTTGTTTTAATCTTGATGATTAAGGCTCACAGCTCAAATTCAGTATCTCAAAATATTAGAATAAAGTATTTATAATACAGAAATGTCGACCTTCTGAAAAGTATGTTAATTTATGGACTCAATTCTCGGTTGGGCCTTTAATCTCTTTACACGAATTACTGCATGAATGTGGCGTGGCATGGAGACATTCAGCCTGTGGCACTGCCAATGTGATATAGAAGCTCAGGTTGCTTTGATCGCGGCCTACACCTCGTCTGTATTGTTGGGTCTGGTGTCTCTCAGATTCTCTATGCGGTTCAGGTCAGACGAGTTGGTTGGCCAATCAAGCACAGTAATACCGCGATTAGCAAACCAGTTACTAATGGTTTTGGCACTGTGGGCAGGTCCACAGTCCTGCTGGAAAAGAAAATCATCATCTCCATAAAGCTTGTCAGCAGATGGAATCATGAAGTGCTCTAAAATCTCCCGATAGACGCTGCATTGACTCTCGACTTGAGAACACACAGTGGACCAACACCAGCAGATGACAATGCACCAAAATCATCACTGACTGTGGAAACTTCACACTGGACTTCAAGCAATTTGGACTCTGTGTCTCTCCGCTCTTCCTCCAGACTCTGGGACCTTGATTTCCAAATGAAATGCACAATTTACTTTCATCTTCCCCATGATTGTGGTTATGTGTACTGAATCAGACTGAGATTAAAAGCTCAGAAAACCTTTGCAGGTGTTTTTAGTTAATTAGATGATTAGAGCTCTTCTCATAATTTCTGAATTATACATTCTTTATTCTAATATTTTGAGATACTGGATTTTTTATTTCTATGAGCTGTAAGCCGTAATCAAGGTTAAAACAAAACAAAAGGGGCTCGTATCACTGCTTCTACTTCCAGTGTAATATGTTATCAGTGCAGAGATTACGGAGATGACAAACTGCGGTTTTGTCATCATTCCACACAGGAGACATCTTTCCATAATCGATGCGTTTTCCCGCCCTCTTTTTATTGACAAGATATTATTGATCCTGATCATCAGATGTTTTTAAACTATTGGCCGATAGCCAATAGCGTGGAAAAGTATCCTTTTTGATGCACATCGGTGCATCTCTACTTGAAATATTTCACTTTATGTGTAATGAATCTTGACTATATGAATTCCATTTTTAAAATAAATTATAGGGGAAAATTAAACTTTTCCACGATATTAAACTTTTTTTGCAATACACCTGTATTTGTGTGTGTATGTGTATATATGTACGCGTATATATTTTTATATACACAGTGTTTCTAATTAAGATTTTCTCCTTAAATAATATTTTAGCAAATTGTAAAGTGTAGTCAGTATTCTTATTATGAAACATCTTTCACATTCACAAGAAGTTGCTCTGACTGGAGTTTTAAATTGTTGCTGAATGAAAGAACTTTCTTCCTGTCCAAATTCCGAAACTGTTTTTTAACATGAACGGGTTATTTATTTATTTTTTCCAACATGATGCCTGCTCTCTCTTTCAGCTGCCCAGAGAGCCAGGACCTTGATGATTAGGATACATAATGCAATGACCAGATTAATAGAACATAATGCTTTAATATTTTTCATATGCAATTTGGATTTCTTGTCCTTATCTGTCTGATGCCTTTGGCTAATCAAAGCAGAGCCCCCTCAGCTCCCAGGCTAAAAGATAAGGCATGGCTGTGCTTAGTGCAGAGCAGGGGAAAAACATTAACCACTGAATGAGATTATTGTTTATCTGCACGGGGTCGGACTATTCACTTTGATAAAGAGACACGTTTGACTGCGAAAATAAGAAGCAAATTGAATACTCTCTGGGGGATGTGGCTCATTTGTAACCCCGTTTTGAGAGGTGCTTGGCTGCAAGCAGACACACACACACACTAAGATGGAAAATAGGAGGAGCGAGTGACTGCATCCTCATTTACCTAGTCATTTTTTCCACCTTGAAATTAGGTTCACAGATTGAATCTATTTGCAAGTGTATTTTGGAGAAAAGGCTGTGTCCTTCAGATGTTTGAGGATTCAATGTTTGCATTTTTATTATGGAAATCTATGTACAGCGCATTAGATAGAAAACCTGTTTCCAGTCCAGAGGATATAACAAATATAACAAAGACCTGTTCTCATGGCCTGGGTTTTGTGGTAAATGATGTCTAACTAATAGAGGAATTGAGACAGCTGTAGTACAGAGCAGAAGCCAGACGTTTAATATATTTGTAATATATTTAAAAAAAAAAACAGCATTAATAACAGTATTAAAATATGGTGAATGTGGTACTTTAGGCTAATCCTCTTAATAGCAGAGCTGTGGATCTGTGCTTGATTTGCCCAGATTTAAAAAGTAAATGTACTTATTTGTTTGGTAATATCTAATTGCATATGAAAATGTACTATATTGATTTTAGCTGATAAACAGAACTGAGATTATCTGATTATTATAAGAGATTTGATTGATTTTGGGGTTTTTTTGGCCTTTGTTTTATTTATTTAAATTTTTTTGGAAATTATTATTTTTCTTTCAGCTCATAACATTTCTTGTATTTAACTATGAAAATTATTCATTCAGAAACTATCAATTTCCCTTGGTTACCAGTATACAATATATATTTGCAGTCATTATAAATTCTATCACACTTTATTAAATATTTTTTTTATTGGCTTGTTTGTTCATATTTATTGTTGTTGTTGTTTTTGTTGTTGTTATTATTTGTTGTTGTTGTAGTAGTAGTATTGCATATTAAAGGTTATGTTGGAGTCAGGCTTTTTTATTTTATTTATTTTTTGCTATGCTATGACTCATTTTATATCTTTGTGTACCTTCTCCCAGATCTTGCCATTAATTTTTAATAATTGTGCATTTTGAAACCCCAATAGACAAGTTTTCTTTTGTAAATGATAGTCTAATCCAAGCATTACAATTATATAACAATTATATATGCATTAATCTTACTTACCATCCTGCTGCAATATTTACTTACTGTACTTATTTAACTTTCCCTGAATAGGATCTTACTGTTTTAGATATATAAAGTGTGTGTGCTTGCGTGAGCATGATTCCTTCAGCCATACATCTGAAAATGTTTTTTTTTGTTTGTTTGTTTTTTTTTTGCTGATAGTTGCACTTGAATTTATGTGGGTTTTTTTTTTTTTTTTTTTTTTTAATGTAGAAACTCTAATGTATTTCTACACCTCACTAACACAAAAAAAATGTCACCTTTTGAGTGAGTTGATCCTCAACTGCCTCTCATTCCTGATCACTTCTCTCTTTTCAAAGTAAACGGCATTACAAGATTTGGCAATACAATGGAGGGAGGAGAAAGTGCAGGCAGGGGCATGTAAGAGTGTGAGAGAGTCCATGTTCAAATCACCAGCTCTGAATGGGTTGAAACTGAATATCGTCAAGCACAGTACTGATGGATATTTTTGTGGCACTTGGCACAATTTGTGGCACTTGGGTTGCATCGAAAACTCCAGATTAACTGGCCAGCTAGGGTTACCCTCCAATTAGAATACAGGATCAGTAAGTCAGGTGGAGTTACCCTCCAATTAAGGGCTAGGATCAGGCCAGCAGGTCGGGTTTCGGCCAAAATTAAAGTGTAGGATTAAGTGCCCAGGTAGAGTTACCTGCTCTCCACTCCAGATTTGAGAAGCTGCTCTCAGGTCATACAGCGGTCAGCTAATGGTCTTAGTCAAGCTGTCACACCTCTCTGTCCATCTCTCTTCACCTACTTGCCAACATATTCATCACTTCACTCACTCTATACATTCATTTATATATATAAAAAAAGAGTGGAAACTAGATCCTTAGCAGCAGGAAGTGAGCATGTGGAAGGTCTGAGGTTTGGTATGTATATGTATATGGGTGGACTGGAATGGGCAGGTGAGGATTAGTCTCTGATTGAATCATTCCCCTTATCTTCCTTTAGACAGTGTTGAGTGCAATGTTGAGCCTGTTAAGATGGAGCTGATTCTGTTTGCTCTGGGAAGACTGCAAAAACGACTTCCAGTGAAAGTGTCTTTAATAGTCAAATTTAAGTAGCATTTCCTATTCTAAGATAACAATTAAACAATATTATTATTTTTAAATTACTATTAAACCTATTCTAAATTTTATTTTTAAGCTTGAAATAATCTTGTTCTATTGGCAGATAGTTAATTTTAGCATTTATTTCTAGAAAGAGACATTCTGCTAATAGAACATTTTAAACTCAATTAGTTAAAAAAAAAAAGTCTAGAGATAGGCTTCATAATCTTATATTTGGTTTATGATAATCTTATATTAGAAATATTTGATAGATTTCACTATATTCAATGTATTTTAACTTGCTCAGATGACATTTTTGGAGTGAATACAGGACAGAATGAAGATTCATCTCTCAGCAGCTGGCAGAAAAAAATACCTGCCTTCATTAGTATAGTTTTCTTTTTATTTAATAAGATTTATTAAACCCTAATCTTCCCTGTATCCTATCAAATCTTAATCTTTTAATGACATTTAATGCATGTTATTAATTAATGTTATTATTTGTGTAGAAAATGCCTAAATTTCTAAGGAAATGTATTTCCCTAAAGCAGGTACTTCCTTCCTTCATGCTTCTCTGCCTTTCCACATAACAAGCATCTGCTTCCTATCCAACATCATATGCTTTGCTGTTTTACTACCACTTATTTAAAGCCCTGAGTGTATTTCATTAGCTGTAAGCTGGGAGCCAGTTAGCAATTTGGCTTCTCCGGGGCACTGGGTGCAGTCTGAGGGATATGAGGGATTGGTTATGAGTGGAAAAGCAGCCAGGGTGACCTGCACTCCACAAGCATCCTCTATTCAGCTCAACCAGGACCCAGTTATCCTCTTATCCCTGCAGTCTCAGTGGAGAGAGCAGGCAGCATGGAGCACGAGGAGGACTGATAATGCTAGCACCCCCTTCCCAGCCCATCGTAATCTTTTTCTTATACAAATGCTTTCAAAGAGAGCCATGAATTTTAATATCGCCCCCCCCCCCACCCTCCTCATTCGTCCTTCCAACATAGTTCTATTCCAGTTTTTTTCCCCTGTCTGTTTCACCCCTACACAAATATCTGTGTTTTTTAAACCTTTTCAGGTATCCTATTATTCCTCCTCCTGTACACTGATGCATTTTTCCGCCTTCATAATGCCATTATATCATTGCGCTCCCTTGCCTGAATAATTACCCTAAACAGTTATCTGTTATCATTTGGGGTTTGAAGGACACGTCAGGGGATCGTGGGCTCTGAATCAGTGGTGACCTTGCTTATGCCACGTGGAGCCTCGGTGAGAGCCAAGGCCTCGCTAATCACAGCTTGTAACAAGGCTGCTAATTGAACAAGCTCTACCCTCTTTTTTTTCTAAATCAACATTCAGCTCGACTGTTTGAGTCACTGGTGAAAAACATTAGTGATTTGTAAAGAAGCACTAACAGCCATGGAAAGCTCAGGTTTGTCACAGTATGGCTGTATTTTTATGTAAGCATGCAGTGGCACAGTACTGCAGTGTGTGTGAATGAAGGATTGTTGGTTTTGTTTAAGCTGCATGATATTTTGTAATGGCCATAGTGTGTGTGTGTGTGTGTGTGTGTGAGAGAGAGAGAGAGAGAGAGAGAAAGAGAGAGAGAGAGAGAGAGAGAGAGAGTGGCGTGTCTTTTCTGCTCCCCTCCATCTTGACACAGCACACTCAGCCTAATCACACATAATTGGATGGGAGGAGTAAAGGGCTGCTGAAGCCTTTGTGTGCAAAGGGCAAGTGGTCAAGTTAATGGGGCCCTCATTCTGAGTAGATGGAGATCTCTCCCTCTCTCTTTCTCTCTCTCCCTCTCTCTCTCTCTCTCTCTCACTATCTCTCCGTTTCTCCTACCCTGGTTTACTTTTTTTATGTAGTGATTGAATTGTTAAAGAAGTGGACCCACCAGCCATACCTTAACATGTACCAAAATGTTTAACTGCACAGTAAAATTATATACACCAATTATTTGGCTATACCCAGCAGTGCTAGGCAATATGATGATATACTGTAATATCAAGATACACATATCTCTCAAGATACACAATTGCATGTGTCGTCAGTATTTTCTAACAATTACTAATTGCAAGCAGCCGATTAGATATATAAATGCTGTACTCTTTTTCTTTAAACCTGTAACATGTTACTGACTTTCATTCATTCTTATGTAGTCTTAAATTAGTTATTTATTTCCCTCTGTGTTTAGTATCTTAATTTCTGTAGTAATTCCTCAAAGCATTTCTTTGTTTGGATTGTAAGGTCATGACTAAAGCCAATATTAAATCAGGAAGTATTCTGTTTATGAAATGTGAATGAGTGAGTGATTAGTACCATTAAAGTTTCTGGGTTCTCTGCCCTGACAAAGACCAAATATAGGTTCCTATAATGGTTTGTTAGTGGATTCATCTTCAGAGGTAGATTCAGTGCCGTTATAAGTGATTATCCTGATTTTGCTACTGAATTATCTGCAGACATCTTTCACTGCTTCTAAACTTTTGTTAACATGGACAATGTGGACAAACAGCCACACACTATAGACTATAGTCTATAGTGTATATAGGCTATAGACTGTCATCAACCAGCCTATAGACTAATTCTAAACAATCTGTCAGCAGTTTGTGGTTATTGATTTTAGTAGATAATCTACAGACCATCATCTTCTGTTAGTCAAGTTTCTGCTGATGTTTAGCAGATCATCTGTGGGCTATCCCTAGTCCCTAATCACAATTTCAAATTCAGCTCACGTGGACTTCATTGATGCATTTTATTACATGCTGAAGGTAAACACAATTTGGTATGTTTAGAAAGAGTTAATATGCTACCTCAGGGCAGTCTATAGGTGGCCTGTCCAAATAGACTCTTACTACATTTGGTTTGGTTTCTTTTAAAGAAGCTCCATATATAGTGCCGACGATGTTGTTTCTGCACCACATCAAATGTAACTTGTAATAAAATTACATTATAAATAATCGACACCTTAAGACATGTTTATTAAGCACAATAACATGGTTATATAATTTTAAAGTGTTTTTATTTGTAATTATTATGTTGTAATGGTGGGAAGTTACCTGCGTTCATTCCCTCTCAAGCTGTACTGTTTTGAATAGTTATGCAAGTATCTGTTTTTCTAGATGCATCTGGTTGTTTCTACAACATCGACTTTTCTAGATCTGCTGTTTTGTCATGCTACAATAATTTTGCTTCTTTAATTTACATCTGTCTACCATATCATACAATCCAATCTCTTTGTCTGTGTAGACTCTAAATGTCATCAACAACATCATGATGTTCCACTCTTTCTCACTTGAGGTCATTTCAGCACCAGCATAAGGCATATCTAAGTACTGTGACGCTGCTGTGTGTGTTGTAGCTCTTCCCAGCATGCAGTAACTGGGTGAGGATAAACAGAATGATAATGCTGTCAGACGTTGTTATTCTTTCTGGCTAATTTTCCCCTGTCTTGGCTTTAATTCAGATGTCAAAATGGAGCCTGTCACATTGTGTCCTCCCAGTCCTTCGGCTTCCACATTCTCTCATTACGCTCGTGCTTCCTTTCTTTCATCTTTCCATTCATCGGAGGGAGGAAGGGAAAATGTCACTCTCTTAGTGCTGTCCTCCAGCGCTTGTCATCTTAACAGCATCGGAGTGACATCTGCCCCCGCCGGGAGAGTTCCCTCGGTGACAAGCACCCGTTACGATGCCTCTGTCTGATTGGATAATGAACTGTAAAATTCCCCATCAGTCAATCAGTCCAGCTTTATTATTGTAGCTGTGACACCCAACACAATCGAATTGTCACTGATTGTGTTATGATTTACACAAAGGCACTTGCTTTTAAATTCCTTAAACAGACACGAGGAATATAAGACTCAAGGTCTGGCCATGAACTATGGATTTATGAGAGGTTTGTACAAAAAGAGCTGCTTAATTTGCAACCTCTCCGATCATGTACTGGACTCGGGACTCTGACCCATGCTGGCTCAAACAATCAGTAGCATCTTAAAGGAGATCATGTTGTACAATGTCCTGCTCTCCCCGGCTCCTCTCTACAACAATACCCTGACTGAGCCTTTCACTACGGCCAGGCTTGGCACAAAAGCACAACGGAAATTGGGATAACTTTGGGGAGGGCTTAGTGGGCCACTCTATAAAGACAGGGGCCTCTTGGGTCAGGTTGGTGGTTAATTTAAAAGCAGGAAGTCATTGTCCTAAGATGCAAACAGTTGGGTGGGACATTTCTTCATTTCTGAATGGGATGGCTCCTTTTTGACGTTGTTTGTATACTGTTTGTATTAGACCTCTGTCTCTTTGTTTGAGGATGTGAGGTATGTTGAACCTCCCTGGTTTGATTAGATACTTCCTCTGACCACACAGGGATGAAGCTTTGCCATTTCACACCAAACAACCAATTACTCTATAGCTGTCAAAAAAAAAATGGCTTATTTTAACAATGTTGCCATTTAAAGTTTATTTAATAATAATTTTCTCAGCTATAATGACTATTATATTGTTATTGATTTTTTTTTCTCTTTGTCCATTTTTGTCTCTTTTTTTAAACGAATCCATGCCAGTGATTATTCATTTTTATTTATTTTTACTTATTCAGCCCTCCTTGTGCATTTTGTTTTAGATTCTGCTCTTGGTGCTATCACCTTTTGTCTGAATGGGGCAAATATTTAGCAACACCTCAGCATGGCTGAATTGGGACTGAATTGGGGCTAAATTGGGGCAGATGGGTGCAGAGCAACACTGATGGTAAACAGAGACTGTTTTGGGGGCTGCCATGTTTGCCTGGCAGGTGAGAGAGGTGCTCTTGTGTTAAGTGGGCCATTGCAGTGAGGGGCCCGCACGCTGCTGGAGAATGCCTAAATTCAGCACTCCACCATCAGGCTTTGTCAGGCCTGCCTTTCTCAGGGCCCCAGAATCAAGACTTTCCCTCCAACCACCACCCAATACACGGGCAACATTCTCCCCCCAGCATGCTTGTAAGCGCAAATGTGAAGTGGTTCATTACTGACAGCCTCCTCTCTCCAGGTTCTGGCCCCACTGGATTCCCAGCACTCCAGATCTGTAACAGGAGGTCTGACTGAGAAAGAATGGCAGGGAACTGTGAAAGGAAAACGTGGCTCAGAAAGGTCTTGTCGGCACTTCCTCCAGCAAATTAGCAGCTCTCTGAGGGTACAAGTACAACTTCATTGACCTGGCCAATTCTGGAAAATGTCCCACGCTGTCCTCCCACATGGCAGCCCTTCACTGTTCTTCTGACAACAAACCCCAGTTACGTCACCAATTAAGGAGAGAAATAGCCATGAAAGCCTGGTGCTGTGAGGTTATGCACAGCCGAAACAGAGGAATTTTTTCATGCCGGTAATTCTATTTTTACACAAGTCTACATTCCAGCTGCCATAAAGTCTTTGTTTATTCATGATTCTGTATCTGAAAATCCTGTTCATGTTTTGATAACCTCGCCATTTTGTCAGCACCGTTATTCACCTTTTCAAACGATCATTTGGATGCATGTGAATCAGAGAGCATTCACTTCAGAAGTGTGAAATTTGTGCATGTAAGTCTACGCTTATTGTATGAGGGGGTTGGGAATATCCATGTACCAGAAAATGGGATTTTACACCACATCAAGATACAATGGCTACTAAGCTTCCTGTGTGGGATGAGAAAGAGAAAGAATTATACCCTACAACCTACAGACCGTCAATTCGCTTACATGGTAACCCTCATGTCCATGCTAATGTCAACTAGACAGACAACATTATTATTGGGGTAATTTGTCTGGTTGCATTTCTGTTGGCGGTTTCGCTGTAAGTGTGTGTGTGTCAAGGCCATTGCTGTGCTGATCTGGCAAGCTTCTAGAGTATCTTATCTTTTAATGCCTTCAACTGATCTTCCAATTAGCCATGCCACCTAATAGCCTGGTTTCAGGGAGGGTGTGAGTGGTGATGGGGAGGCGGAGGGTGAGGAGTAGCGTAAGGGGTGTAGACTGATGAGGCCGGGTTTTAGGGTTCAGGCTTTAAGTGATAGTTCTGCTTGAGAGAATGGCTAAGAGTTTATTGTGTTAGGGGGCATGGGCTGTTTTCAGGTTGCCTTGTCTCAGGGCTTGCTGATAACACCACCTCAGCCCTTGAGCTTTCATTCTGCTGTGTATATTAACACTGCTTATCTCCACTCAGATAGAGCCATGTGCCATTTGCCTTTTGGAGGAATTAGCTCCTCATCCCAGGCTAACCAACGGTGATTAACCTTTCTACTGGCCAGTATCCTCTCCATTGCCTCTCGGCTCAGATTAAACTAGGCATCATTACTAGAAGTAAAACTGGAGAAATTAGCTGCTCTGCCTTTCTCTGACACCCCATAATAAATCTATGTGCATTAGAACAACAGTATGGATATCTGACATTACTGTGTATTTCTGCCTGTAGTGAAAGTTTATTCCACATCAGCGGAATAAGCAGACAGACATAGGCAATTTATGAAATGTCAATCACTGCGAGTTTATTCCTGTTGAGAATCCTCTTTCCAATAGCCATTTAATCCATTAACCAGCCCCCCTCGTAACCACTACCCATTATTCCACAAATATCATAATACGTTTTTCCACACACCCAAGACACATACACAAATCAATTATTTCCTCACAAAGACTTGAAAGTACTTAGCAAGATGCCTGAAGGAAAAGCTGTGGGTTATATCAAATTGAACCTCTCATTTGTTTTTTTTTTTTGGCACACGCACAGTCTCAGAGCACAATTAGCCAGAGCTAAACACGTTTGTTTGGCCTGCTTTAATCCAGCTGGGCATATCTGTGTTATTACAGAATAAACCAGCATGCAAATACTATTGTTGAGGTTTTGGGAGCGTCAATAGGACTGAGGCAGTGAGTAGGCTGGGAGGGCTGACTCAATCTGCTGTGGGCAGGAGATAAAGACCTGCGTTCAGGCACACTTTCCCATCATTAGCAAGACGCAAATAAAGAAAAGAAATGCAGAGCTAACATGTGTAGCTAATTGTTAACGTTATTATTGTCGTATTGTTCTTTAGCTCTCACTGGGACGTGCATCTGTGGCTAAATGTACAATCTGGCTGTTCCTGGCAAATGCAGAAAGGTATTCCAGCAAAGCAAGAAAAATATATATATTTTCAGTGTCTCCAATTGGCTATCTTTTCAGTGTCTCTTGCTTTTAATTTTGTATCCTTATGTGCTGTAACTGACATGGTATTTTGGTGTGTTCAGCAGTTGTGTACTTCACCAAGACAATTCTGAGTAAATTGAAATGTCATAGCTGCAATATCAAATGCTAGGAATACTTTCCGTTGTTGAGGCTCAGGTAAATTGAAGATGTCCTACTATAGATTACATTTAGATTACTTAATGCATTTATTCGTCAATGGAAAATCCAGAAGCCTTGACAGAAGGGCTAATAAAATAAATTCATAACACACTGAAATGGTTCCAACAATCAGGTAGTCATTTTCTGCTACAGCACCTGAACAGCATCTACAACAGTCACTGAGAATGTCAGACACTGTTAATGCACCCAGATTAATATTACACTTAGCCTCTCTGTATCCAGTGTCAACTGAAATGCAATATGTGATGTCACTCCCCTATGACACAGCCAATTATATAATTTCTGAGAAATATATAATCTCATTCACGCCACTTTATGCAGGGACAAGTATGCTTGTTGACCAGCCTGTACTGATAAATGTGTGTAGAGAAAATATGTGACCTTGGAGGGAAAAAATCAACTAGGTATACATGTGCAAAAGCCTTTCTATAAAGAAGTAACCATTTGGTTGCTTCTATGTCTAAAGCATTAGGGTTTATATGACACTTCACTTTTGACATTTCGTTGTGTAAGAGCAATAGAGGATCAACACTATGTGAATTAGTTTCCTATGCAGGTGACCACTGAAGAGATTTCTATCACTTGTGTTCATTTCACCCCTTGTGTCAGAATAAGGCCTGCAGCCCAACATCACGGCCTAGAGGGTATGATGGGACAACGTCTGGGTAGTTAGTCCATTTGGAAGGGATTTCCTTAAGAACACTCGGAGTCCTCAGCTGAGACAAGAGGGCAAACAAACATGCACAGATACACCAAACAAAAGCCTGCTTCCCATCCGTTACATCTTAGCTGCCGAGGAAGCCAGATGGTGGCCTGAGGTTTTTGACTCTGGTAAACTTGTAATAACATCCCATTTGTCTTGTCTGGGCAATCAGTGTGTTTGTGTGTGTTCTCTTACTACCTCCAGCCCTTCGGCACCTGCTGGCTGTAGCTTCTGCTTACTCCTCCAGCAGTACAGACAACACAGTGATCGGAGCCCAGCATTAGCATTACTAAAGCAGCCTCATTCAGGACTAATTGATTCAGCAGCTTATTTGCTTCAGCTATGAGGCGTTAAGTGCTGATATGTTTACGCTGGCTGGATAAGAACGGGCTTCACGCAGTCATGAATTACTGCTCAGTCCTGTAGAAAGAAGTGGGCCTGAATATTTACTGTTTATGTAGGATTTTTTTTATGTTGTTCATTGTTTAAAGGGGCATTACCACAGACTGACTCATCTGATTTCAAGTCAACTTTCATTTCTCACTCATATATTCTACATCTGTCTGGGATTGCTGAAGTATCTTCATAAGAACTGGTGTGTAACACTAACACACTTCACATCGCATCTTCCAGATTAATATGAGGCACCCATCACCCAATCAGTTATCGTAGTGAGCCACACACTGTCCACACCCTGGGTGAATTTACCTAAACTGAAGCAGTTAACATGTTAGCTCTCTTTGATAATATTTATCTGTACTTTCACCTAGTCCCTCTCCATAATAACTCATCTTGGACACATTTCACCATTACCACTTTGTGATCCCTCATGTGATTCAGTGATTCTCGTTTTCTCTCCCTTTCTGACCAGCTCTGGTTTACAGAGGGTGCAATGGACTGTGAATAGCAAGACAAGACGGCTCCCTGATGAGTTGCCTGTTATCATCTCTTTGTCCTGGAATAGTCAGACATGATGAGTCAATCTCTGACACCACACACCCATTTCCCTGTCCAGCGGCTAACGTTTCTAACTGAGCTTGTGGACTTTTCATCCAGTTTAATGATTTAATAGAAATATTAATCTAATGTCGCTTTCTCTCTAAACTTAATGAAGGCAGATATTACCTTATTTCAGATCTTTGACAAGGTCCTTTTTTGTGTCATCTATATTTGTACGAAATACCAAAGACATGGCAGAGTGCAGTTTAGTATGGCAGTGAGGATGAAAACAGGAGAAGGTCATTCTAAAACTTTTTTTTTTACTGTTAATATGGTATTAAAAAAAAAAAAAAAACCTGTCTGTGAACAAACTGACACAGTGAGTTCCACCACGTTCATAGTAAACATCAGGGTTGACAATTTACAATCACCCTCCTTCCTTCACCTCCTGCCTTGTTTTGTTGTTGCCTCATAAATAACTCAATCAAGCCACTCTGCTTGTCTTTCATACCAGGAGGCTGAAAGTGGGTAAAATTGTCATCAGGCTTAAAAAAAAAACATGGTTTATTCAAAATCACACTGTTAAAGATGCAAAGGGTCTTTCGCTTCATGTGGTAATGATTTTCAAATGTGTTCCTCACTTCAGGAGCGAGAGGCTGGAGTGAGGGCCTTACAGCTGTTTTCTGGAGATAATTGATTTTGAAATAGACCAGAGATGAGAGCGGACAGGCGGGGCTGATGGTGCGCTGCAGCGGTGTCCAAGCCAATTTCCGCAGGCCTTGTCCCTTTAATTACTGTGGTGCTAGAGCACGGGATGCGCCCACTCTCCCATCCAAAGGTAAATTAAAGCCCTTTGCTCAACCAACCCTGCTGCATCTCCATCACCCAGTGGCCTGA
Organism: Noturus placidus; assembly: GCA_022414735.1. NCBI lineage: Eukaryota > Metazoa > Chordata > Actinopteri > Siluriformes > Ictaluridae > Noturus > Noturus placidus. The sequence goes on from JAFFST010054100.1 coordinate 312,432, forward strand.
TGAATTTTTCATGGATTGGCCTCTCTCCTTCGCTGGCCTGCTGCTGTGGCTGGAGGCAGTGCTTCTGGTGCCTTATCCCCTGCCCTCTTAGAGCTTCCCAGCTGACAGCTTATGAGAAATGGTTGCATGTGCATAACTAGATTATGCTGTTGATTAGTTTCCTTGATCTGTTTGGATTCTCAAGACCTAAATGAGCCATAATGGCCTACAGATCTGTCATAGACATGAGCACAGCTGCAGGCCCAGATACCTTTTATGTTTTTTGTTTTGCTTATTTCCTTACTAGCCTCTCAAGAGACTGTAGTTTAACTGGACAAACTGCTTGTTTTGTACTCTTTGGACCCCTTATTAACCCTAACCTCTCATCTCTTAGGTGTACCCATCATGCCTCCCCTTGACTCCGTGCACAATAGGAGCAGAGCAGTGCATCTTATGGAAAGTGACACATGGTGTTGTGTTCTGCAGGGTTAATCCCCCCATGGGGGAAGATGACAGGATCTCTGTGGCCCTGAATATGTATCAAACTGCCACAAGTCACATTCCAACCCAGCTTCAATCAGAAGCTTTTATCAGGAGTCCTGCCTGCAGAGCTGTTAGACCCTCTATTATAATATTATAATAGTCTATTAATGCTGTTACAACACTAGCTGTATCTAAGGCATTGTTTGCATCCCAAGAATGTCAGTACTTGTTTGTCTTGACATACATTCTGTTTGTGTTGATTTGACCTTCTGCATCTGTGACTTGAAGTGAGTCAAAACTACAGATTCAGGGACAATAGAGCTGACAAATCTGACAGGTATCGGACATTAAATAAGCATGGAAATGCATTGAGACGTTGATTGATAGGCTTTTGTATAAATCATTGGGTTGCTTTTCATATTTAATTTGTTAACATATTATAATCCATATAGATGAATGTATGAAAATCCACCCACACAGTATTTATTGTGAGCCGATGGTGTTCTCTGCCTGGTTTACTCACTGAGAAATAGTAGATTTCCATATACACTTGAGTGCAGCAGTTTGCATCCCCTGTGGCTTTTGGAAGAAAAGGATGTGTCCCTTATTTTTTAATTTACTTTCAATAAAACAGATGAAAAATGAAGTGTGGGCATATCCTGTGCCAATCCAAAACATTAGGCAAAACCATTACAAGTCTTTGGAAGCAGTGATAAGGGAAAATAGTGCGTATGCAAGATAAAGAAAATATTTACAGTATATCACAATCAGCTGGGGTGATGTGAATTAATTGTTTTGGTATTAATATTGAAACATATTACTAATTGACCTTGCGATAATAAATGCAGATCTGTGAAACCCTACCTGGTATAAATTAAATTTTGTTGTCTCCCTCAATCTATATGTATCAGCTATGCAAACCTTTGCACTCAACTGCACACCATAATTTTAATCACACTTAATGAGGATGTTGTCAAGTTCAGGACTAATGAGCTTTATGGGTCATAGATGGAGTCGATTATTTTGCTATGATAATTTGTGAGTTCAACAGACCTTCAGATTTTGTCCTTTGGTGTTGCTTCCTTCAAGGCAATAATCTAAAGATCCTAGTATGGTTTATTCTTTCTGTTCTCTCATCCTCAGAAAGAGGGACGGGCTGCTAGAGAATGAGCATACAGTCGTGATCCATCACTTTTTAATGAGACCAGGAGTGTGTTATCAGGGTGGGCCTGTCTTCAGCTTTCCAAAATCAGCTTGTTTGATGAGTGCATTTCCATGTTGTGCCAGTCTTTGGTTTCCCAGCACTATTCCCTCCTGTCTGTCATATGCTATCAAACATTTCTTCATTTCTAAACTCCAATACCCCCTCCCCCCTCACCCAATTTCCCCACACCCACCCATACAGAATCTCCAGAAACTTGCAATGATAATGATATGATACTGAGCTGGAATCGGATATACAGGTAGGTATTTTTACACTTTAATTAATGCATCAACACAAAGGGAAACTTAAAATGATCTACTTTATAATTCATATGATAACATTATATCTTCGGCACTGAAAGTTCAACTGGAGCTCGGTATCTGGCTGTTGAAAGGGAGTTTTGAGTGTAATAAAGATCTACTCATGTTAAACGCTGAACAGGATGTGACCGTTACATTGAATTGAAAGAGTGAGCATGAAACTGAGAAATAGACTGTACAAGTAGGTGGGAGTGGCAAACTTTAGCTGCTGCATGTTTGACTGTTGAGTCTGACTTAAACATTTTGGAGTTGAACATTGTAGAAACTTTTTTGAGCTTTTTGTTTTTCCAGATTTCACTTAAAAACCTCTAATTAAGTGCTTAGTGCTTTTCTCAAATGAAACATTAATTAATTACATGCCTCCATTTGTGACCTGAGGCCTTTCCTGTTTGCTATCAGGAATGGAATAATGGAAGAATAGAATAGTGAGTGAAAAGGGGAATTTGACCTTCAGCCAAAGCATGCTCGTTTTCAGAGCCCACATTGTAGCACCCTCCTGGTCGGTGAAGACTCTCCTGACTGAAACATTTGCACCGTATGTTGAAAGCATGTTGAAGGGCAAAACATTGTGTTTGACCTGATGTCTAATAGCATTTGTCATGCATTGCCGCCATTTGCACTCTTGGATAAAAGAACCAAATCAACGAGTTGCATGCAATTGGTTATAATATTGGTTATAAATGTGGTCATAAAATCATGTGGACCAATATCTTGGGTCTCTTTCTCTCTGTTGTGGGGCATTTTTGTCCTGCAGGAAATCTCATTACTTATCACTTTATTTGTGGATTTAGACATTTTTATATCATGGCATCTACCACTACACTTAATTGCCATTAATGGTTTATGCATCAGCATACCTATTTCAGTGATTATGGGATTTTTTCCTGTAATTTCATTGATCAGTTTTTTTCTTCACACATTGTGCACTAAGATGGTTTGTAGGTGTGTTTTTATTTATTTATTTATTAATGTTTAATGATTTGGAGCCGCTCTCACCCAATAAATCTGTTTTAATTTGTCACCTCTATCTCCTGCTCTTTGCTGTATGCCTATGGTCTGAGGTCTTTCAAAATCCTCAATTAGCCCTTGTGCTAGCATTCCACATGCGTAGCACAATTGTTCTGTGATTCAGTATTGAAAGTCTGTGCCAATTCACTCCTCTCCTCTTTCTGTGGCTGAGGCTAGTGTTTTTCTGTCTTTTCTCTTGCAGAAACGCTTGGTCCCATCTGCATTATAAAAGGATGAAGGGTTGACAATCACAGTTCATCACTCCCAGAAATCCAAGGGGTGATTGACAATTTCACAGGCAAAGCAAATTACAGTGAGGATTTGTGCTCAGAATTAGACCTTGGATATCGCTTTAGATGACCTTGAGGAAATACAGGCACGATGGTTGAAATACGTTTTAGTCTGACTTCGTAAATTCCAAAGCGTGAAGAAAATACAGTTTATAACAGTAGTTTATAGTCAGGAAATAATGCTCGGTCAAAGGTGAAGTCAGTGCTACCTCAGTGTAATTTCATAAAGCAGTGAAGGGTCACCTTTTTAAACAACTTGGATACTGAATAAAAAAAGTGTTGTTAACAGTGCTATTTATAAATTTTACATGGAGGTCAAAGTGTATTACAGATGGTTACTGCACCGAGTTATGATGGAAAAGAAAGGAGTGAGAAGTGATGAAAAGAGAAGGAAGTACAGATTTCTGGGCACCGACTGAGAAACAAGATGGGAGTGGTTATACGCATGAATGTGCAATACAGACACCTGAAACTTCCACAAAGAAGCACAGACAGCTTTACACATAAGTGAGATACTATCTCCATGATGATATCTGCATTAGAAGCCAGTGTTGTGGAAAAACTCACTTCAGAAAGAAAGAGAGAGCATTTTAAAGACCACATGATAATTTTGTACCAACCATGTTCGTGCCAAATAGTGTGCTTTTCACAGTCACTGCTTCTGACATAGACAGTAGTATAATAGAGTGTACGTGACAAAGGACATTTAATTCAATATCTTTTTTTTAACTCCTGCTATAGTGCTTACCGGGCTGACTGCTTTAGGAACTGCTTAAAATTGGGTTTCATTTATGATTCTGTCCAAATCACCTTGGTCTTGAAGCAGATGGTTTGCAATCTGTATGTTTGTATTCATAATCGGTAAAATCAGGAAGATGGATTTGAAATCATGAGGACTAAATCATTTTTTTTGTATGTTTAACCATACATTGAAAAGTGGTTATTTCACTGTTAGTACAATTAAAATATACAACAGACAAGAATAAAATTTGAAAATGCTTTATTTAGTATTTGAAAATCATCTCGCCCAGCTGTCTGCATAAAGATATTAAAAATAAATAAATAAATGACATCCTGGGAGAGAAGTAGCTCATTGTTTGATTAGCTAATGAGGTTATTATAAATACACATTATAAATATTTTAGAAATGAGCTTATGAGTGGGGGTTGGTGGCTTTAGAGACTATTAGGGCTACACATAAATGTGTCATTCATTCAGTGGCCAGGTGACATCTTTACATCTGGCTTAACTGATCACATGTAAATATTATTCTGACCATTTCGGTGATCTCGGGCATCTCCACATCCGCTCCAGTATTGATAAGTAATGCACTATACAGCATGTTTATGATCTACAGCAGGATTCAAAAATTAACTTTTGCTTTTGTTCTTTGTATAGTCTACATAATAAAATATAAATATATTCACATGTAGGACTGTTGAGACTGCATTTCATTTTCTTTGTGGTTTTAGATAGTGCTATTACTTAAAGTAACAAAGTTTTTGTAGCACAACACCCATTAATGGAAAATGTCATATAAATTATAGTTTATAGACAGGAAATATAATGACTAAATAATGATAATAATAATATCAGCTATTTATATAACATTGGCTACATTTAATGAATAGATAGTTGAGACATGGTCATGCTCTAAATGAAGTAACAAAATTACAGACAATAACATGTAAAATATCTGCACATAAATTGTATCAAATATCTTTCATTGTAAAATTTCAGATACAATTGTGCATTGTACAGTGAAATGCGAGTCTGCGCCCGGTTGATGTTGGAATGGTGACTTACCTGTGAGAGAGACGCAGAGCAATTCGGAGGCGACAGCGACCTGTTGCACACTGCCTGAGGTGCGTGAGCGCGCGCGCGTGTGTGTGCGTGCGTGCGTGTGCGTGTGCGTGTGTCGCGTTTTCATGTCCCTTTCATTGAGCTAGAAAAGCAACCTACGCCCCAAGAAGAGTCTCTCCTACAGTTGCAACTCATTCGTGTGCGCAGGTCCGTTCACTGGGTTCACTTCTGAAATTCTCCTCTCACCTGATAAAGGATTAACTCTTAACGTGCAAGGTGCATTACTAAAGCTATTTTTAAATGTCTGCCGTGGATTAAATAAGATTTTAACATGGAATTAAAGCAAACATTATGAGCTCAGTCGGTTAATTTTGTTATTAACAACAACAACAACAATAATAATAATAATAATAATAATAATAATAATATGATTATTTTTAATGCAATTTCAGATATTAACGTATGTGTGTGTTATATATATATATATATATATATATATATATATATATATATATATATATATACACACACACATATAATTAGGGGGGGGGTGTTTTTTTCCTGTAGCTATGTTTTACCACAGTTAAACTGTTATGATCATGATTTAGTTTGCAGTGTAATATTTAGTGTGCATGTGTGAAAAAAAAAATTATAGGAAATTATGGGAGAAATGATTTGCATATGCATATACAGTGTCTAGCATATAGGCTGCAATACTGATTATATGTAGCATTATTAATACTGACCGTACCAAGCATCATAGTTATCACCGGTTGTTTTTAATTGTTGTTTTTATTGATGGATTTAGTTAGACAGTTGGAGTCGGAAGGTTCTTATTCAAATATTTGTGTATTTGTGTCCCCTCCATACGCGTTTTCCGAACGTAAACAGAGGCCAGGGTTCGCAATAAACAGGCCATTCTCCGAGTGAACTAATCCTGATAGACAAAAGCAGCCTCATTACTTACCTACGGGGAGCAAGATTAGTGCTTCTGTTGACAGCGATTGTCATGTCAACACCTGTGCATATTAAAATACTTTCAATCTCACATTAGCCATGCAACTCTTTTACACATTACATTTTTATTTAACGGGAAATAATTTGACCAATACGTGCAACGTTTCATTTCCTCTAGTAGAGTAAATATAAATGGTTAATTTGTTATAGTGACGTTGCTTTGGCCGTGAGAGGCGTCTCCGATTGGGGAGAAGGCCATTAGGCGCTAAGCCTCAGGATAAACAGACAATTAGGCCAAGTGAATTCACTTGTTTGTAGCATTAATTACACGCTTTGTGCAAACAAAAAGGCCATGTAAAAGAATGCAATTGGACTCAGACTTGGCAATCCGATCTAGTCTTCCTCCTTGATAACTTTTATTTACATTTTATATTTAGGTAGTTATCGCCTCATTTACAGAATGAATTTTCAAATGGTGTCTTCGAGGGCTTTTGGTTTATTAGAGATGTATGTAAAGAAGGATTTCTGGGTGTTAAACTGGAAAATAATAATAATAATAATAATAATAATAATAATAATAATAATGCGGGATTAGGGTTTTCTGAACAACAACCTGTAAATAAATGATTCATGTGTTTGCAATCTGGTCAGTATTTGAAAACTTTAAGGTCGTTTTGAGTTGATCTAGCCTAGGATATTGCACCTTGACTATATCCCCAGTATCTCAGCTAACACCGCGATTTATTTTACTCTTGGTTCAAACAACCTTTGAGTCTTCACCAGACGCCTTGAAGTACATCACTTCGCTTTCTTCACCAATGTGATACTAAAATAATACAGAGCCGCTCCTCCTGCGCTGTTGTGATGCGCGGCGCGTAAACGGAAGAGCGGAGGCTTCTGATTGGCGCGGCGAGAGGAGCCAAAAGCTGTGGAGGCTAATGACTGGCATTGCTTGACAGTGATTGGCAGGGGCTGCCATGACAACCACAGCACGACACCAGGAAGACCAATAGAAAAGCGAAACAAAATGTTTCAACGTTACACTTCAGTCTGAATTAAGGGGAGACATTACAGACCTTTCGCGGCCGAGCGGTAGAACCGTGAATACTGCGAAAACGGCGAGTTGTTAACCTCGCATCTTTTCTTTCTTTCTTGTTCATTTGTCTCCGGCCGGTCACTCCATGGTTTTCAGGTCTCCTTTAGAGCTTTACCCCTCTCACCTGTTCCTCCCGAACTTCGTGGATCGCCCTCTGCTCCTAGCGGCCAGCCTCCCTCGCCCAAGGTCCCCGGACGATCCGGCCATGTTCCAGTTGCCCACACTGAGCTTCACGGCCGAGCAGGTGGCCAGCGTGTGTGAAACCCTGGAGGAGACGGGTGACATCGAGCGCCTCGGCCGTTTCCTTTGGTCGCTGCCGGTGGCGCCAGGCGCATGCGACGCTATCAACAAGCATGAAGCTATCCAGCGAGCACGCGCCGTGGTCGCCTACCACACGGGCAGCTTCCGTGAGCTCTACCACATCTTGGAGAATCACAAGTTCACCAAGGAATCGCACGGCAAGCTACAGGCCATGTGGCTCGAAGCCCACTACCAGGAGGCCGAGAAGTTGCGTGGACGTCCACTCGGACCCGTCGATAAGTACCGGGTGCGCAAGAAGTTTCCACTGCCGCGTACCATTTGGGATGGCGAGCAGAAGACGCACTGCTTTAAGGAGCGGACGCGCGGCCTTCTGCGGGAGTGGTACCTGCAGGATCCGTACCCTAACCCGAGCAAGAAGCGCGAGCTGGCGCAGGCCACCGGACTCACCCCCACCCAGGTGGGCAACTGGTTTAAAAACCGACGGCAACGAGACAGAGCCGCCGCCGCCAAGAACAGGTCAGTACTCCACTACTGAGAGATGCTTTTAAAACGTGTCAATCAAATCAAATCAGAATAAAATATGAAGTATTACCAAAAGATAAGAAGGATAAATTCCGTTCAAAATCACAAGTTTTCCTGGTGACTCTAAAATAAAGTGTTTGAAATATTTTGGAAACTTATTTATATGTTAATGAGTGCGCTTCATGTCTTTAACAATAATCATCATGTGGATGGTGTTTGTGATTAATTTAGTGCACCTGTTTAAAGGTTGTAAAATGGCTTTTGGTAAATCGAAAGTTTTGAATTTAAAAATGTATTAAAATAAATCAATCTGCAAAGGTTAATTGGGTATTATTATTATTATTATTATTATTATTATTAGTAGTAGTAGTAGTAGTAGTAGTATGTGCTTACCCATATTTATTGTATATTAGAAAACTGTTTTAAAAAAGAATTTAATTATTATTTATTTATTATTATTATCATTTATAATTTAATTATTATATGATTTGAGTCTGTAAAGTGTGTGCGGTGCTTCACTGAACTGCAGACTGAATGTTTGTTTTTATAAACGAATAATGTTGTTAGTCATTGAATTCCCACACTAACATGTGCTCAGTTGTAGTCCGAGTATCACGTGGATAATCTAATACGCCGTATGTGAACTATGGGTAATCTACGTATGATTCATGATGTGTTGGTGTATATGAATGAATATGAATTCCTGTATGTGTATTGCAGGCTGCAGCAGCATGCCCTGGCTCAGAGCGCGCTCCGCTCGGTCTCGGGTCCCGGGTGCGCGCAGCGCGCCTCCGCCTCTCCGAGCAGCGCGAGCGTGTGCAGCGGCGAGCGGCCCGATCCCGGCACTGTGCTCTCCGTCACCGACAGCGACTCGGACTTCGACGTATGACACAAAGGCGTTTGAAAACATGGACCTGAAAATAAACGAATCAAAATAATAAACTGAAAACTGACAGCGTGGGTAGCGGCCATTTTGGCCTTTACCGTTGTTCGTCAAATGGAGAAAAGCATGCAGTTTTTCCAAGCGCGTCAGTGGACAAACACGCTCTCTCTCTCATCTCCCTTTTGCATGGTCATTTGTCAATATTTCTGGACGGTTATGGAAAAGCACTAGGAGGATGTATTGTATAGAGACGCCATTTTACCTCTTTTCTGCTCCTGTACCCCCCGCAAAGCGGACTGTTTGAGTTTTGTATTTATCAGACAATCGTGGAAGTCAAAAGCACCTTTAAGCCCTCTTCTCTGGCTTGACAGCAGATGTTCAAAGTTTGCGTTTATCTCGAGATTTTATATATTGAATTATCAGTGTATGATGCGTTTTTCCTCTCTCTCTGGTCTAGGCTGTACTAGATATGCTTGTATAATAATGCAGTTACGCCATCCTAAAGCATCTGTCCTTATTTTGTGTCCTTAAAAGTGTCTGTAAAGTGCTTTGAGATTTTTAATATCTGCTCATTTGTTCATTTTTATACTGTAAATGGGTTAATGGCTCTGAAAACGCAGTGTTATGGGTCACTTTTATGCAAATAAATATAATTTAATATTATAACTACAGCCTATTTGTTTGTGGTTGTATTGAATGGTCAAATTTTCCCCAAAACACAATATCCTCAAGTTTATTCAGTGCGATAGTCGCTTACGGATTGTGCAGAATAAAAAAAAGAAAAAGAAAATAATAAATAAAAAAAAAAACAGTTTAATAAATAAATAACATTTTAATCATATTTATAGACTATTATATAGTTATATATATATATATATATATATATTATTATATTATATTATAATTCCTGTGGTAATTCTGTAATCAAAACTTGAAATCAATATATTTCTGTTATAATCCAACATATAAGCGGTTGGCCTGTTGTTGTTGTAATAATAATAATAATAATAATAATAATTAATGATTGTTGTTGTTGTTATAGGTATTATGGGCTATTATTACGGGGTTTGTTTATAATTATAGGCTCCTGTGAGGTTATTAATTAAATGCGCAAATTGTGCATGGTTTTTGCGGGTGGAATCGTTAAACTAAACAGCTTTGCTTTGACCTACAATGTTCTCCACTAAACCAGAGAGATAAGTTCTGTCATCTTTTTCATTAAACTGGCATTTTAGAAATAATGATCTCCAACCTTAACTAGTTACAGCGTCACATCTGTGCATTAGGAGTTCATGATGACAATTTTATGTTTCTAAGGGTTTTATTAATATCTAAATTCGGTTGTCAGTAATGTCAGTTATAGGGGGAAAAAAAATAAATAGCAGTTTGTATCACATCAGGCTATTTCCCTCCCTCACATCACCCAAGGCTCAGTGAAAAGAGAAAGGTCTTGAATATTTCTCATCGCCTTTCGTACAGGAGAACTGTTTCTATTATTCTGTGCAAAGTTTTTCAGTTCTGTTTCCCCTTTTGAACACAACTTCCCATTCATATTTATTCACGCGGTAGTTCCCCTTGACCTGCATTCACTGCCCAGCATGCACCAGCACAAAACGGATCTCACCTCTGAGTAAATTCAAGTAGGGTTTTGACTCTCAGCTAACTCTCCAACACATTAGCTTACTCTGAATCGCCTAGAGAGATTGAGCAGAATGCTAATGGATTTTTTTTAAATCCCCTTTATCAATATATGCTACTATAATTCTGTAATCTATGATTTTAATCAGTGGTCTTCGTCTAACAGAACCAGACTATACTATACATTCATTCGGTGGATTTTCTACAATTGGGCGAATGTACAAATGTAATTCTGCTTGGAGAAAAGTCCTCAAGAACTTCACATGTAAATAATCACGACTTTCACGTGGATTTTACACGTGCTTTTTTTTTTTTTAGACATTTGTTTTAACACCTGTTTGATATTATTATTATTATTATTATTATTATTATTATTATTATTTAATTTATTTATTTGTTTATTTATTTATTTATTTATTTTTACATGTAGTGCATTTTCCACACGTGATTTCTTTTCTCACCTGATTGGTTTCCCCCACGTGCTCATTTTTCACCTGATCACTTATTGCTCACATGCCACCTGTTTTCAAGGGGTCAGTATAATATGTTGAAATTTTAATGGTCTTCATTCATGGCCTATGTGTTCGCATATTACTTGCAATCACGTGTGGAAAAAATATGATCACATGTAAAATGTATGTGATTTTAAGTATAAAACAACAGTCGTAACTTTATTTATTTAACGTGGACGATACACAGTAATCATTATTAATAGACTTATTAATAATGCAAATAATGTTAGAAAGGACCGTTTTTTATTTGCTGTTCTTGAGCAGGTTGAAGTATAAGGAAATTTGGTCACATGTATTGCATGTGAAAAACAACTGTATTGAGACTGCGTGGAAGAAGGCAATACTTGTTGTAATTTCTGAGTAGATTTCAGCTGGCCAGAGTACATAACCAGTCATAATAGCATCACTTTAATCTATAGAAATGTTATACACATTGACTGCGTATTCATACACATACATATACTCTAATGCATATCTGTGTTGGCGTAGGCGTATTGTCACTGGGGTAGTACAATGAAGGTTGCATCTTTTGTAGTTTTACTTACCTGGAAGTAAATGTAGAAATACATTTTCATGGCCTGTGAAATACATTTTCCATTGTTTGTACCCGAGGAAGGTAAAAATGCCTGCCTGTCCGCCTCTCATTGTGCAGCAACTCCTTTACAAAACCAAAGCGCTAAACTATTTGCACACTGTACTTTAGTTCTAATTTGTTTTTGTTTTTATCACCTATAATCTGTCTTGAGGTCGGCTAATTAATTTTTCAAATATTTTGAATTATTATTATTATTATTATTATTTTAAGGATTAGTATTTATTTATTGTTTTACCACACATAGATCAAGAAGAACATGATCACTGGTGATCAGTGATCATTTATCGTTATATATTTATTTATTATTATTATTATCCATCCATCCATCCATCTTCAACCGC
>JAFFST010054100.1:328946-339404 GCA_022414735.1 Noturus placidus
AATCCTCACATTTATTCTGTAATTGAGTCATGGCCGCAGTGAGAGACTCGATGGTAGACTTCATGTGTGCTATGTCATGAGTGAGCGCGTGCTCGAGCTCACCCACCGTACCTTTCAGTGCTGAAATGGCGGCCTCGGTAACATCTTTATCATTAACCTGCTGTGTTTTCACAGCCTGCAGGTCAAGCTGAATAGCAGACAGCGCTTTCTTGAGAATCTCCTGGAGCTCCGTATTAAAAATATCAGCGATATCCTTCCTCAATGAAGCCAGCAGCTCAAGCTTGAGTGCAGCAAGATCAAAGTCACCGCTCGGTAACGCGGATTCAGGGGGAGACAGGGACACGCTCACGGTGCGCGCACTCGGCCTCAGTCGTGTTTGAATGCGTCCTCGGGTTTTCGTATTCTTTCCAGACATTTTAACGTGACAAAAAATTCAAATTATAAGCAAAGATAAGGAGTAAAATAAGTTAAAGTATATTATATGACCAAAAAGCGCAAATTAATTACATTTTTAATCGAAATCAGCAGGAGCCTCCAGCTTCGCGTCCCACTCCGTTCGAACCCGAATTCGAACCCATCATCAAGATTAATACAAATAAAAAGCTTTAAATCTATTTGGCTTGAAATAAAAAGACGCTTGAAACTTTACGAGTAATTAATCTAGAATATATAAAAGGTCCACTTTTTAAATTAAATTACGGAAAAAAAATACTTTTCCACAACATTCTATTTTTGAGATGCACCATGCAAAGTAAGGTCCATACAGACATGGTTTGCCAAAGTTGGTATGCAAGAACTCGAGTGGCCTGCACAGAGCCCTGACCTCAACACCACTGAACACCTTTAGAATAAACTGGAAATCCTTCCCAGAAGAGTGGCAGTTATGATAACAGCAGAGGGGGAGTAAATCTGGAATGGGGTGTTCAAAAGCACATAGTGGTTTGATAGTCAGATGTTCACATACATATGACCAAATAGTGTACCGAAATTTGTCATATATTTCATACAATATTTCCATCACGGAAAATCTCATACGCTAACTCGTTGACAAACAGCACTTGTTCGTATGACAGATTATTCTTCTCTAACAAGATTTTAAACATTTTCAGCATGTTATACTGGCACCTACTGGTCTGAAGTGGTACCTTTTGTGTGGTACAGATCTGTGAATACTGCATGTATACACCTGCTCAGCATACATGTTCGTACCCTTTCAAATAATACTAAAGGTAAAATATAGCTATCTATGTCTATTTCTTTAAATATAGATATAAAAAAAGGACTTGTTTACTGTTACAGCTTTGTCAGCCTGAATTCCTCACCTTATCAGTTACTCAGTTTACACATATTTATATAAATGTGAATGTACTTTGGTCACTGTCAAGCTTCCAAGTTACACTGAGTAGTTTACTTCCTCGTACCAAGCCCACTAATTACATTTACATTACATTTACATTTATTCATTTAGCAGATGCTTTTATCCAAAGCGACTTACAAATGCTCATACACCAATGGTAGCAGAGCTTCCATGCAAGGTGCTAGCTTGCCATCGGGGGCAACTTAGGGTTCAGTGTCTTGCCCAAGGACACTTCGGCATGGATCACCCGGGCCGGGATTCGAACCACCAACCCTACGATTAGCGGATTAGTGGACAACCCGCTCTACCGACTGAGCCACAGCCGCCCTAATTATGTATGCTTCAAAGAATTAGGTCTAATCATTTTATTAGAAATCCTACTTAGGTTGGGGCGGTTGTGGCGCAGTTGGGCAGTTGGTAGAGCGGGTTGTGCACTAATCGTAGGGGTGGCGGTTTGATTCCTGGTCCATGGGACTCCACATACCGAAGGGTCCTTGGGCAAGACACTGAACGCCAAGTTGCTCCTGATGGCAAGCTAGCACCTTGCATGGCAGCTCTGCTACCATTGGTGTGTGAGTGTGTGTGTGTGTGTGTGTGTGTGTGTGTGTGTGTGTGTGAATGGGTAAAATTTGGATAAAAGAGCTATATAAGTGTGCCATTTACTATTTTACCATTTACCTATTAAAATTCATAGACACAAATCTTTTTTTTTTTAATTAATTATTTTGTTTTATGCTATGAAAAGTAATACCTTTTTGTCTGCATGGTTTTCTTAATTAAACATTCTAGCTGTTATGTTAGGTGCCATTCCACGTTTTCCTACTTTTACTGCATTATTTTTACCTATATTGTTAAACCTAATCTTAGAGCATGTTACAGCTTAAGGATCGGGGGAAATTGTTGAAATTGCAGTGGGTTTCTCAAACTAGTGTTGAAGTCTGCTGGTCTGATAAGAAATTTATTAATAAGTTTAAAAAAATCATTGGTAAATGAGGACTCATAATGTTTTCTTACTAACAATTAAACATTTATTGCAAAGTTTTAATCTAATACCTAAATGCAAATGCATTATATTAAATATTCATTAATTTATCCTTGATTATGTGATGCATTACTTGCTTAGAAATACAATATCTCACAAACATGTATCTCACATTTTTGTAAATATTTGATGATACTGAAGGAATGACACTTTGCTACAATGTAAAATAGTGAGTGTACAGCTTGTGTAACAGTGTAAATTTGCTGTCCCCTCAAAATAACTCAACACACAGCCATTAATGTCTAAACCGCTTGCAACAAAAGTGAGTACACCCCTAAGTGAAAATGTCCAAATTGGGCCCAAATTGTCAATATTTTGTGTGGCCACCATTATTTTCCAGCACTGCCTTAACCCTCTTGGGCATGGAGTTCACCAGAGCTTCACAGGTTGCCACTGGAGTCCTCTTCTACTCCTCCATCATGACATCACAGAGCTGGTAGATGTTAGAGACCTTGTGCTCCTCCACCTTCCGTTTGAGGATGCCCCACAGATGCTCAATAGGGTTTAGGTCTGGAGACATTCTTGGCCAGTCCTACACCTTCACCCTCAGCTTCTTTAGCAAGGCAGTGGTCATATTATAGCTGTGTTTGGGGCTGTTATCATGCTGGAATACTGCCCTGTGGCCCAGTCTCCGAAGGGAAGGGATCATGCTCTGCTTCAGTATGTCACAGTACATGTTGGCATTCATGGTTCCCTCAATGAATTGTAGTTCCCCAGTGCCGGCAGCACTCATGCAGCCCCAGACCATGACACTCCCACCACCATGCTTGACTGTAGGCAAGACACACTTGTCTTTGTACTCCTCACCTGGTTGCCGCTAAACACGCTTGACACCATCTGAACCAAATCAGTTTTTTCTTGGTCTCATCAGACCACAGGACGTGGTTCCAGTAATCCATGTCCCTAGTCTGCTTCTCTTCAGCAAACTGTTTGTGGGCTTTCTTGTGCATCATCTTTAGAAGAGGCTTCCTTCTGGGATGACAGACATGCAGACCAATTTGATGCAGTGTGTGCCGTATGGTCTGAGCACTGACAGGCTGACCCCCACTCCTTCAACCTCTGCAGCAATGCTGGCAGCACTCATACGTCTATTTCCCAAAGACAACCTCTGGATATGACCCTGAACATGTGCACTCAGCTTCTTTGGTCGACCATAGCGAGGCCTGTTCTGAGTGGAACCTGTCCTGTTAAACTGCTGTATGGTTTTGCCCACCGTGCTGCAGATCAGTGTCAGGGTCTTGGCAATCTTCTTATAGTCTAGGCCATCTTTATGTAGAGCAACAATTCTTTTTTTCAGATCCTCAGAGAGTTCTTTGCCATGAGGTGCCATGTTGAACTTCCAGTGACCAGTATGAGGGACTGTGAGAGCAATGACACCAAATTTAACACACCTGCTCCCCATTCACACCTGAGACCTTGTAACACTAACAAGTCACATGACTCTGGTGAAGGAAAATGGCTAATTGGGCCCGCGGTTTAGACATTAATGTCTGTGTGTTGAGTTATTTTGAGGGGACAGCAAATTTACACTGTTACACAAGCTGTACACTCACTACTTTACATTGTAGCAAAGGGTCATTTCTTCAGTGTTGTCACATGAAAAAATACAAAAATGTGAGGGGTGTACTCACTTTTGTGAGATACTGTAGATCATCACCAACGTTTCAATTAGTTTAACCAAAATTTATATAGTAGGTTCAAACAGCACCCAGAGTCCATGAAATTTTATAACAATTTTTAAAATGATCAGAGACTGTCCTTATTTATATTTGTTTTTATACCAAAGGTAATTCCAGATTTCTAGTATTATTCTGTCTATAGACTTTAGGAAGCTAGCTTTAGAAGACAGAATGATCAGAAATTATGCTGAGTAAATGTGATTCCAGGTGTCCAAGATGGGTGTTCTAATATTATTACATTTAGCTACATGATGCTCATGATGCTACAAGTTTTGCTCATGTTGATAGATTGCATTAAGTCCTACTGTGTCCTAAAACACATTCTGTATGACCTTATCAAAAAGCTGGATGCAGTTTGAGGCAGAAAGGATTTTGGGTAAGTAACATTAATTGTTGCCTACTTTGGTTTATATCTCCAGTGAAAAACTAAAGAAGCAGACATGGCATGACATGTCATAACTTTGACAATTAGGTAGAGTCAACATTGTGTAAATGTAGCTAACAAATCCTAGATATCCATTATTTGTTAGCAATGTAGTTAGTGTTAAAATAAAGAATCAAACATTGGACTCCAAACAAGTCTTGTTTGATCTGCTTGCATTTGAGGCTAGTGGGAAATATATACCCTGGATGGAACAACCTGTAGTGGCACATGCATAATACACTCCTACAATCATACTCACACCCACATGTTTGGTAGGTGGGAGAGCCAGAGGAAAAACCACATGAACACGTGGAGAAAATGCAAAACTCCACACAGACTGTATCGGTATCAATATCAGTATCCTGGTCAAACAAGGGCCTTGAGCTATGAGTCAGTAACTCTACCTGCTGCACCAATGCACTTCCCCCTTAATTAACTAAACTTCACTAAACAGTTGAAGCCAAAAGTAAACAAAAGTAAAAACAATGGAAACATTGAGCAAATGAAAATGGTTATATTACAGGCCTGAGAGCATCAATCTACAAAGATGCTTCATCAACTTGACTGACATTACAATTCTTAACCCTAAAAATACCATTGTATATAAACACATTCATGTATTATTTGTCCATGATTATAAATACATAAAAAACCAGCAAACAAACAAAAACTTTTGTTTTATGTCCCATCATAGTCAGAATGGAGGATTATGATGGGTCAATTTAAACACTAGGTGGCGGTATAATCACAATTACTGTAGTGAATTCCCCTTAATAGATTTTAACAATGAAATTCGATTACGGGTGTAAAAACGCAGCACAGTTTAATTTGCAATGATCTATAAATTTTCATTATAAGTCTAACACGTGTCTTTCTTTACATACTATTTTATCTTGCACAACTCACGACCCGAATGAGAGGACAAACTTAATCATCCTTTAAATAAACTAATTGCCATCAGTGCTCCCTCAAATCTAAAAGAATACAGAATCCCTGCCATTTAGAAAAGTCCATGTAATTTTAAATGAAGTGATTTTACTTGGCTGAATGAATCGTAGCATGTAGTTCACTCAGTTTTGAAACCCAATTTTGCTCCTTTTGACACTACAGACTCTTTTACCATGTTTATTATAGTGAATCGTAATTTGTAATAGTTTAGCATAATTAGCTTATACAGTGTTTATTTATGTCCAGCTTGTATTTCATGTATTTCTAGAGGATCCAATTGCAACCCATGATGTGTGTTAGATATTCTCGGTAAAAAGGTGGAAAATATAATCTTGGCAAATTTGAATGAATCATATCCATTGCCTTGGTGGCTTTATAATAAATAACCTGACGCATTGTATAGATCTATTGTTTTTTATTCTTTTTATTATACAGACTGATTAAAATAAGTAGATTCTATCTTTTGAATTTGATTATTATATTCTAATATGTTTTGAAATCCATGTACTGCAAATCACTTAAACGAATGTTACCTGAAGCAGCAAGATTTGTAGAAGCCAGGAAGATTTTTTTACACACATCGTTGACGCAACTCAACATCTCAATGATAAGCTGCAATAAATGATATGATTAAAGTGGGTCATAAACCTAAATAGTATTGAATTATCAGGGAAACAATGGTAAATGGGTTTATATGGTTATAACAGTAGGGATCATGTTCATGTCTTTCTTCGTAAGTTTAAAAAGTGTCCCCTTCTTTGTGCACACTCTTGCAAGGAGCCGGATATCAGATTAAGTGTTTCTATGTTTCCTCTCAGTAATGCAAAAAGACAACTATAGTCAATATTGTCTTTAGTCAATAGCTGTATATTTTATTATTTTATGTATAGCAAGATATATCAAAAACTGTCAGCTGATTTATAATGACGTATCACATAGGCTTGATGTTGAAGGTGTACCTCCTCTTCTTGCATGTAAGACACAGACAAGATGGAAGTCGCCCTTCGCTCTTTGGTCTTTTTTTGGAAATTGTTTACTGGTTTTGTAAGACTACACGGTGTCCCAACACATAACATGTCAGTGAAGATAGTCCCGGAACAAACCGTATTTTCTGTATAACAGTAGGGAAATGAACGCATGGTTGTCTTCTTTGGTTTTAGCAGTTAAATGGTCTTTTTTACGCTTTGCTTATGTGCTGTGACACCATCTAAATTGTTAGGAGCCAAGGTCCACCAGGCTGGCTGCCATGGGGTTGAGGAGGCTGTCATGCAGGGACAGATGCTGCTGCTCATGGTGGCTGTGCTGGTGATGAGGGTGAGGATGATGAAGATGAGGATGAGGATGATGCGTGTCGGAGGCGCTGGGTCCGGCCGGGGGTGCGAAGCTGTGCAGTGGTGGCAGGCCTGAGCTGATGGGTAGGAGCAGTGCAGGACTCATGGACAGGTGATCTGGGGTCCCTGGCGGAGATTTATCGTCGTCCGAGCTCTCACACTGAGATTTGCTCTCGGTCATTTGAGATGGTAGCGGGTTGTGCCCGTTCTGATTCGCGCCCTCGTTTTCCCTGAGGAGCAGATAATTGATTCATTAGGTTAGCAGTTCAAACAAAAACAGCCATGGGGTTTTTATTGCTCAAATAATATATAATTCTGCCACTAAATTTAATCTGTTATGTAAAGAAAAGAAAATAGAATAAAAAAAATTCAATTACAGCCTGGAGTAATGGTATATTAAACAATAATGTTAATAGCCTAATAAATATTATTTATTATTTTTATACTTAAAATTATTATTTATACTTAGACTTACAACAACAACAAGAACTACTACTACCACTGCTACTACTACTACTAGTAATAATAATAATTATAATTATTATAACAACAACAACAATAATAATAGTAATAATAATAATTATTATTTATTATTATTATTATTGTTATTGTGGTCGTGGTGTTGTTGCTGTTGCTGCTTCTGATGATGATGATGATAATGATGATGATGATGATGATGATCGGTTTAATTCCTTTTTAACTTTTAAAAGAAAAATACACTCATAAACCTGCTATGATAATCAATTGATGAGGAAATGTGAGTATTGCTAGTGGCGATCATATGGGTGTCTGAGACTGGTTGTTTTACTGTATCCTGTAAGTGAGAGACTATCTGTTTAAAGCATGACTTTGCAGATCTAGATCTCTAAATGAAAGGGATCAGAGTACCAGTCCGACTTCCCTTGGGTCCAACTTACAACAAATTAAATTACAACACGTTTCTGAAAGTTGTATAGAGCACCTGGTTGGTGTTAAGATGGTTTAGTTGGTTAATTGTCCTAATTTTGTTTGTGTCATTATATACTATATACTGTATATACTATATATATATATATATATATATATATATATATATATATATATATATATATATATATATAGGGTTAGGGTTACATATAGCACAATAAAAACTCCAGTAAATCAACTTCTCACGTGCTTATTTGTGTTCAGATAGATTTCCAAATCCAAGTCTAAGTACAAGTGTTAAATCAACACAAGGAACTCTAGAGGCCTAAATAACCGCAAATACAATAAACTTATTGTATCCCATTATTTAAGAGACAAAAAAAAAAACATATATATTAAGCTATAAGGCAAAAATATAAGCTTGACTGTAACTTCAAAGACCCAGCCAGCAGATTCTAAAACAGCCCTAAAATGCTTTAATAAGGTTAATCTGAACTTTTTGAAATTAAACAGAAATTAATCTGAAAAGAATAAAAAAAAAAACAAACCCGCTATAGAACTGACGAATTACAATAGAGTTTTTGTGATGCAAAATATTTCCGTTCCATTTGGCAACGACAAATAATAATAATAATAATAATAATAATAATAATAATAATAATAATAATAATAATAATAATAATAATAAAAACAGCTTTGGATATCAGAATGATCCTTCTATTGCATGGCTCTGAAGAACCTTAGTGGCACGATCGTGAATAGTGTAGAAAGAAATGTGCAATATGACATGTGAAATCAACAGAAATGTAGGTATAACACAAACCTAGGGAAAGACACAGTAAATGTAAACGTGAAAGAGAATGTTACCTCTCCTTGGCCTCAGCGGCGCGGTCTCTCTGCCTGCGGTTCTTGAACCAGTTGCTGACCTGCGTGGTTGTGAGCCCTGTGGCCTCGGCCAGCTCGCGTTTCTCTCTCGGTGAGGGATAAGGATTATGGGAGTACCATTCTTTAAGTACGCAACGACTTTTCTCCTTGAAACAGTAGCTTGTCTCCTCGCCGTCCCAGATGGTGCGCGGCAGCGGGAACTTCCTGCGCACCCGGTACTTGCCCACGGCGCCGAGCGGTCGCCCGCGTAGCTTCTCAGCCTCGATGTAGTGCGCCTTAAGCCACAGCTGCTGCAGCTTGCCGTGGTTATGCGGCGAGAACTGGTGGCTCTCTAGCACCTTGTAGAGCTCGCGAAAGTTCCCTCGGTGGAAAGCCACCACGGCCTTGGCCTTGAGCACGGACTCGTTCTTGTGCAGGTGCTCGCAGGCGGGTAGCGACCACAAGAAGCGGCCGAGGCGCTCGATGCTCCCTCCCTGCTGCAGCACTTCGCACACACACGCCACTTGTTCCTGCGTGAAGCCAAAGGTCGGCGGCACCGCGGCCATGGTCATGCGCGCTTCGCGTGTCCTGTTCCTTGCTCAGTCAACTCCGCTGGCTCGTTACGACTTCACGTACATTCACACGTTCACGCAGGTGACTAAGGTGTTCGATCTGTTCCCACGGGCGAAACTCGATTCTCGTGGGGTGTCTGAAAAATGCATGACCAACGGCACCAGTAAAAACTTTCTGCCTGTCACATTAATTGCTATGCGTAAAAGTGGATCATAACGGATAATTACAGGATCCAGGCTAATAAAGAGTGTGCAGGATCCAGGCTAATAAAGAGTGTAGGTGATCTTATTCCTGTTGTGCGTCTTCACGTTGTGCGCAGAAGACTACATTATTTCCTCGATGGTGTTGGACTGTTAGCCCGCCCTCCGGTAACCGAATCTCCTTACAGGAGCGCGTCCTCAAGTTTGTGGAGCAGTTGTGTATATCGTCACGATATGGACAAAATACTGTATGTGTTCTATATAGCTACTCATTTCAGTGTATTAAAACATTGATTATCCAATAAAAAAAATTATATGGCATGGTTGCTCAATTACTTTATTTATTTTGCGCATCCGTGACTGACTTTGTTGGGTCATGTGAACGCCTCTATCCATCTGTTTGAGGTTTCATTCGCATTCCAGTACAAAGACCTATATATTGATAATGATCAACAAAGTTTAGCATATTGTGCTAACTATATTGTACATATCGGCCCTATAATCCAGCACATGCTTTAAAAGCAAAAAAAAAAAAAAAAAAAAGAAACAGACAGGCAAAATTGGCACATACAAACCTCTGGAATAGTTGCAAACAACCAACAATACCATGAAACTGACTGGAAACAAATGCAAAAAAGCCTAAAATAATCCTATTCAGCTCATATGGTCTCATTTGATATACTGTTATATAAAAACTCAACAGCCAATGAATATTTCCTGAAAATGTCAAGAGTACTGAAAATATCAGAATGATATTGATTAAAAAAATCAATCTGCCTGTTTTTACTAATCAGTACATTTTGTTATGATTAGGTCAGTGGTGTGAAGTTAGATTATTAAAAAAGAAAAAGAATGCTGTCATAAGTGCCATTGAGTTGGCAACTCCAAACAAGTCAGCCACTAGAAGTGTGATAGATGTGACGAGAAGTCACCGGTATCATGTAACTGTTGAGTTATTTTGGAATGTAACATTAGGCCTGCTTACTTTTTCATATGGACACTGAAGCATTTGCTTCCAAGGGTACAGTGAGATGTTTACTAATTTAGCTTTATTGATTTTTATGCCTTATATATTACATATTACAAAAATATTAATTTTATTCCATATATATATATATATATATATATATATAT
>JAFFST010054100.1:341727-354551 GCA_022414735.1 Noturus placidus
GAGGGGCTGTTATCGGGGTAAAAAATGTTGATTCTGTATTGATATATTTTGTTGTACTCTGAAAAATGTACGAGAATCAATAAAAATTGTTATGAAAAAAAAGAGTGACTTGGCCTATTCTAAACACTGTTGTTTATTATTCAGAGGCCTGATCTGCCTCTAAGCATGCTGTGTCATTCTAAACCCAGTGGCAGACTATAAACCAGATCTGACTGCTGTAACTAAGCTTGCTAATGAAGTCAAGAAGACGAAGAAATACTGAAAAAAAACCCTTCCTTATTATAGTTGGTGAAAGAATTTGCATATAAGAAGTTTTTCATCTTTCAGCAGATTTCCATGACTGTAAGTTTACCTAGTCTAACAGTTTATAGTATACAGATGAGTGTGGAAAATTTGCTTTCCCAATGGTTTCTAGGGTGAAAAATAAAAATATTCTTATTTTACTATTTAACTCCAAAAAAGATTTCCAAATAAATGAAGCTGAAGATAAATCTAAAAAAATATCAACAACAAATGGCAGTTATAAAGATAATACTTCTCTTTGCCTTCTTCTTTTTGTCCTAAGGATAAGCATCAACTGTATTTATACTTTAGACTTTAACTAGTATCCAATTATGTCCAGTTAAGAGTTAGCCAACTAGAGGAAGCTGTAGCACTGTACTATTTGGCACTACGGGGTTGGACTTCCTGAAATAGCTACATCACTACCTGGGCCAGAGGTAAGAATGGGTAGGTCAGCATGTGCTCTGCCTCCATCTACACCTGTCTCCTGTTTCAGTGGAGCAAGGAGGAACTTTCTTAATCCAGACAGCTCTGCTGTGCTCTGTTTCAGTAGAGGCTTGTTGCTGACTGGGCCGTGGTCTAAGCCTTTTTTTTTATTCAAATCAAGGTAGTTGTGTGGGGGCCATGGGCAGAGACACCCTACACTCAGCAATCACACTGACCTCCACTCACAGCGCACACTCTAAATGATTCATGAAGCTGGCTCACCTTCCCTCTCGGGAGGGACGCGATACCTGATAGCACCGGGAGAGGCTGCCGCTAAGCTCTGTGTGTGTGTGTGTGTGTGTGTGTGTGTGTGTGTGTGTGTGTGTGTGTGTGAAAATTGTGGTGGATGATAATGGCTCCTAAGTTCATAAGTTTACTTCTAGCTAATCTAATACAAGTTGGATTCACCTTGGTTTTAGTTGAGTTTTTTTATTTTTATTTATTTTTTTAACAATAATTTGTTTATTATAAAACAATAACTTTCTCTTAGCAATCCCACAACAGTTGCTCAGGTATACCATATGAGCATTCAGTTTTCCCAACAACTTTTCAAATTTCTTTTGGTTAATGCATAGGTGATGATACCAATGATACCACTGCACCATTAGCTAACTCATAAATCTTGTCAGTGCTTGTTCTCTCTCTCTCTCTCTCTCTCCCTCTCTCTCTCTCTCTCTGACTGTGTCTCATTCTCCTTCTCTTGTCCTCCTGTCTGTTGGCCCCATGGGAGATCAGGTTTCTCCTCTCCATCCTCCTGGCAGGCAGAGGGATTAAATGTGCATGCATAGGGAAGTGACACCGCCAGTGTCTGGGCAGGAACATGCTTCTCAGACTGTAATCAAAGCAGTATCTTTCATTCTCTTGCTCTTTCTTTCTTACTCTTTAGCTTTCTTGTATATACTGACTCACTCACTCTTTGAAAGTCCCTCGCTCCATTTCTTAATCACTTAAACACTCAAACATACTTTCATATAACAGAATAATGTCTATTTATGTGTGAAACAGATTGTGTTCTGTAAATATAGGTAGATTATTATTCACTTTCTCCCTACAAACAAAGTTTAGCTTATGGTAATAAACAAGGACCCTACTTAACACTTTGGTCACTATGTATGTCATGATGAGTGGCACCTGTTGTATATAAATCAGATATTTCCACATCTCTTAAGAGTAGCTGATCTTTTACATTCCGATGGGTTTTTATTGAGAAGTCAAAGCTGCTTCTCAGCAGATGGACACTCTGGTCAAGTCACTCTTGTCTGTTATGAATGTAAAAGAAAATATATATCCATATGCTCACAGCTTGCACATCGCTGATGCTATGAATCTTACATGAATCTTACATTTTCTCATTCATCATAGAGTCCATATTAACCTTTAAGTTAAATGACTTGCTGACACACATGCATTCATTTACTGCAGTATCCAGTTGACTCACTTTAAGCCATGGTCAGCTGTGCCTCTAGCACCCCTCCTTCTGTCCATATGCCTAATGTGGGTCAACATGTTTAACCCTAAAGTGCAGGAGCAATTTGAGAAATAAGCAGAGCAAGGTTTTCGGGGCACTTGGGGGATGCAGCATATGATACACTACATGCCTTCTGACCTTTCCACTGTGTCACTTTCACTGCCAATTCAAACGAACGCTTACATCAACCCATTTGCGAACTCTTATCAAGCTTCATCACATGAGGCTGAAAATTTATATCAGGGAGTTACTCAGACTCATACATTGAATGGTTCGGATGGCCCGCTCTTGTGTGAATGTACGTTATTTATGTTGAAGAGGAGTGTTGTGTATATGTCAATGTCCATGTTTAAAGGAGTTTGTCACACCCATGTTGATGTGTCTAAAAGTATGTCAATGAGAAGGTGTTAATGGAGGCTTTGGTTTCCTGTATCACTCAGGTAATGTGTTATTAACATTAGAACAGGAGAAGGATTTGAGGGTCCTAATTTGACAAATCATGATGAGCATATTATATGCACAGTTAAAATGTTGTTACTCCAGAGAAATGGTTGAACTTGAAGCAAATTTATTTAAGGAAGTTATTTAACTGTAAAATTCTGAAGGTTTTTTTTTTCAGTGGAAAAACTGGTGGTGTCACCTGTGAAATCTGACCTACAGGAATCTGGTTAAAAAAAAGTAATTAACAGTGAGGAGGGTGTAATACAGCTTTAAATGATCTGACCGGGCTGCATTTTTATTCTTGTTATTGTGACTGTAAACTGAAATGTAACTATAGCTGGACAGAGTGCCAGAAATGTAGGGAAATAAAGACTAAAACAGTTCAAGTAAGTAATGATAAAATATATTCAGTTATTTGTGTTAAAGTTCAACAACTAATATGAATGATTATGATTATGATTATTAAATAGGAATGTTCTTCTAGTCCCATGGACCAATCCTGGGACTTAAAAGAGTTACAGGATTGTTAAAGAACAGTTAATTGAATGTTAATTGAATGTGAACTCGAAAATCAATACATAATAACATGTGAGGTGACTAATCACTTTCCACATCATCCAAAATACATTCTGCATAAACTGTGGACTGTTGAAATGAGTTCTTCTCAGTTCTGTGACACATGCTAGCCTGTTTTGGTTGCCCCTCCTCCACCCGTCCTGAAACGCAATGCCACGGACCCAGACAAGCTCTGTGGGGGCTGAGAATTAATCATAAAGAACAACACATGCTATATTTTCCCGCAATCACATACACACTTATGCAATACCAATTACAGACAGTACCAATACAGATTACCAACAAACAGCATTAATTAATTACAGAGCGCAGATTCTGGAGTTTATACTAAACGCATTTACAAAAACAGATAGATATATACAACTGTTTTGGCTTCATGTTGTTCTCTCCCATGCTTATCAGTATTCATATTAAAACACCCACACTCTTAGGGCTTTTTAAGCCCAGCCAGTTGGCCTGAAATCAGCCTGCTATGATTTATTCTTTGGGAGAACTTGGGGTGTATATGTTTACAGTTTAGGCCGCAGGCACATCCTCTCACTAATGTTACAATGCAATGCTATACCTCCATTGTTCACGTCTAGAAAATGACACTTCCCCTAAGGACACGCACATCAACTTACATCCCAACCGCTCCCTCTATGATCAACTTAGTCCTAGTTGAAAAAACAAGAAATATTATTAATGCTTTACTCCTTGACCAACTTAGAACACATTGAAAACCATAATCTAAAATCCAACCTAGACTCTGAAAAGGTTATAACATGTTGCTTGTTCAATTACGAACCTGATCTCATGAGAACTTTATCCAAACTTAAACGAGCCAGGGAGCTGCAATTGGAAAAGTGTATGAATGCTATCCCTGTTCCTAACCTTAACCTTAATCTTCATAACGTTTCCACCTTCATTCTAATTATTTTATGTCACTACATAAAATAATTGTCTCATTACCACTTCTTCATTACGCATTATTCTATCATTTTCTATTACTGAAGACTCCAAAATGCTCGGCCATTTGTCATGTTTCTCCTTTCCAAGCACCTTTTCTTTCTGTGGGCCAATTGTATGAAATTATAACAGTGTGTCATATTTGCCTTCTCCTTCTGGAGATTAAAAATACATCATGTTCGATCAAGTATTTAACTACTCATAATCTTAGTTAAACCATCTATCCCAGTCATCAGCCATCAATGCCTCACTTATGTGTTTGTATATAAATACTCACTGACTCCCACAGACGTTAATATCCATCTCATCTTTCTCCAATCACAACAGCAATGGAATTCCTGCCTTATCACAAATGTTCTGTTTCTGTCCACTTTTAGGAGATTGCGTAGACATCAGCCAGTAACTTTGGTGGTCAGAAGGCATGCTGGCTCACCTGGGAAAGGTCACGGAGTGTGACATGCCCTGTTGATGAAAAAAAGACCACACATTTTGGGCAGCTGGACCTTGGGGCTAGTCTTATTCTCTCTATCACTGGTGTCCACTTGTGGAGATCAAGTCAATAAACCTTTGTGCTTCTCAAGCAGAGAGGAACTAATGCGAGCCATGGCTGAAAACTCAGATTTCATTTAAATCCATCACAGCAGACTCTATAAGTTTTTAATTAAATACTTGATTTCTGATGAGAAATTATAATTTAAAAAAGTACATAATTTAACTGTTGATAAATGCTACAATATAACTAGTATGTCTTTGTGTTAATAACTACAGTATTTAAGTTAGTTTCTTCTGAAGGAAGTGGTTGGCTGAAAACCAAAGACAGTTGACAAAGTGTTAATGCACTCAGAGCTTAATGCAAAATAAATACTGGCTTCATGTGAAGCCAGTTGCAGTGTAGTGTATATAAGTGGCTCAATGGAAACCCATTTAAGGAAAACAAAAAAAGAGCACCACAGCTGTACAGGCTGAACACCATCTTTGTGGTGAACATGTTTATGAGAGTGATGGATGTATGATTAGAGAATTCATGTTCCTCTCCATCATTGTCCTCTGGAGAGCTTGGTTTTCAGGACAGCATTTCTCCAGCGGCAGAATGATTCTCTCATGTCTCAGTCAAGAAGGAAGAAACATATTAGTATATTTAGATGAGCTTAGATCAGGGGTGTCAAGCATACAGCCCATGGACTGGGACTGGCCTGATAAAGGTTTCAAATCTGGCACACCAAATGAATTTCGAATCTATGTTCTAAATTAAAATTGTTTTTTGAACCATAATTGAAAGATTTGAAGGGGGGAAGAGCTAGTCTCTGTTCCACTATGGGGCAAAATAGAGCAATAATCTCAGTGCCATAAACTACTGACAAAATCTACTAATGAAACGAAATTCTTCCTTAAGAAGTAAAACCTTTGATATGTAAAATAATCCCAGGTGCAATCCATTTTATAAATAATCCCAGTTAAATCCATTTCAGTTCCAGGTTGTAACACTATAAAATGTGGGTGGTGTTTACATAGTTTACAATTTTCCCCTCATAACAAATTTAAAAATAGATCAAATGGAACAAGCATTACATGTATTTTGAAAGTAAAAGGCAAAAGCAAGAAGTTGATCTGATGATGATGAATCATGAAACCACACAGAAAAGAGTAGATCACTTTCAGAGCAGGTCTGTGGAGAGAGTATCAGTCTGTCTGAACATGCATGCTTTGCTGTATGGTTAGGATTGTTTTCACCACCGTAATACTAAACATGTACACACACGCGCGCGCGCACACACACACACACACACACACACACACACACACACACACACACTGTTTGCTCTTTAAAGGCCAATTAAACAGTAAACTCTGTGTCCTTCTTACTGTGTTTACGGACTCTAGTTCCCTTCCACACTCCTTTGTATTTTTCGTTACTCATCACTCCTGATGCTTCTGATTTGTAGCATCCAATCCAAACCCTTGCGAACACTTCCCCCTTCAGGACAAGTGTAGAAGTGTGTAGAGGTCAATTGTTTCTCACATTTTAATGTCACCATTGTCAAGGATGATGACTGTCAGATCATCCCACTGTGTATGGGCCTGTTATTAATGCAATGTGAATGGTAAGAAAAGTAGTCACATTTATATATATTTCCACATCCAAGCTCAGACAGCTTTGTTTCACGCTCTCGTCCACCTGGACTCTGGTATTTCACTGTGCCACTTAAAAAGTTGCCCATTCTGATAACGCAACCAGTGCACTTGTGTTTCTATCAATTTAGTCTAATGTAATGTTTTTAAGTGTGTTGTACGTAAATAACAAAAAATAAAACATTTCTTCTTACTCTTATAGGCTTTTTCTCAAACCAGTTCATACCATGGGTGCACAGTGGCTTGGTGGTTAGCATGTCGCCTCACCTCGAGGGTCGGGGGTTCAATTCCCACCGTGGCCCTGTATGTGTGGAGTTTGCATATTCTCCTCCCCCAGTTCAAAAGACATGCATGGTGATCATGGGCGTAACCACGCACTCTTTGGGTGGGTCGTGACCCCCCAATGTTGAGGGAATACCAATCTGCCCCCCCCCCCAATATACAGGAGAAAATATTTTCTATATGTTCCGCATTAAATTTCCCTGCAAACGGATCTGTCTTTTCTTCATCTATTCTATTTATTTTATTTATCTATTTATTTATTTATATTCTTTTTTTTTTAATATATTCACGTTTAGCTCTTGGACCCCCCCAATGTCCATAACATGGTTACGCCCTTGATGGTGATGTATGGTATGTGGTGTATGAATGTGAATGTATGGAAGTGTCCGTGTGTGAATGTGTATGTGATTGTGTCCTGGATTGGCACCCTGTCCAGGGTGTACCCCGCCTTGTGTCCGATGCTCCCTGGTTTCCCCGTTGAAGGAAGGATAAGCTGTATAGAAGATGGATGTGAATATGTATATGATTGTGCCCTGTGATGGACTGGCACCCCGTCAAGGGTGTTCCTGGGTGTACCCTGCCTTATCCCCGATGCTCCCTGGGATAGGCTCCAGTTTCTTCCCTAACCTGAAGGATAAGTGGTATAGAAAATGGATGGAGAACCAGTCTTGCTGCCACTAAACTGCATTTAATAAGACTGTCTTACACCTTTTCTACCACTAGAGGCCAGTAAAGTATAAAAGATGTACACAGGCTTTCCGGAGATTAGAGGATAGGACTGACTCTGTATGAAATAACGTGTACATGTGACCCTTTGAAATGCATGTTTTCTGATACACACGCTCACATTACCCTTAAGTGTATACCCCAGGTATTTTATTTGTGCAGACATTGAATAATAGTGTCATGGAACTAATATATTTGTAGTACTTACATTTTTAAGAGGAATCTACTGTTTAGCTGGCATTTAGAACTATAGTTTATATATTTATTTGTTTTCTATCAACCACCCCTAAAATGTTATTCACATCATTGTGAATTCTATAGCTATGCAATGAAAACCATGCACAGAGGCTCCAATATTCTCCATTATATCAGATAATCTCCTATTGGGTCCCT
The DNA here is from genome assembly GCA_022414735.1 of Noturus placidus. Taxonomy (NCBI): domain Eukaryota; kingdom Metazoa; phylum Chordata; class Actinopteri; order Siluriformes; family Ictaluridae; genus Noturus; species Noturus placidus. The sequence continues at coordinate 349,460 of JAFFST010054100.1, forward strand.
TTAGCCCACAGGGCTCCTCGCGGAGGCCCTTGGTGTCGTTCTTTCTTAGGGGCTAATTGTGCACTATGATTACTCAGAGTCCATGACATCATTCCCACCTTCTCCATTTATTGCACCCTGCTCGAAGAAATAAAATCAAACGAATCAATAATAATAATAATAATAATAATAATAATAATAATAATAATAATAATAATAATAATAATAATAATATCGCGTATTCGGTTCACTTGAACAAGTTTGCGCTAAAAGAATCGACGCAGTAAAGTGAGTCCTAATGCGCGTAATTATTTCCAGCAGGGAGTGCGACAAAAATGTGTGTCTGACTCCAGCAGCACGACTGGGAAATACAGATGTGAGGTGCTCTTCGCTTGCACACACACACACACACACACACACACACTCCCCTTCATCCGGCGCGGCTCGAACAACCGACGCGTTTTGCGCACTTCCTGCTCCGGCCGTCAGGCGCTCGGGAGGGAGAGGGACAGAGAGAGAGAGAGAGAGAGAGAGAGAGATGGAAATGGGGAGGAATGCTGCAGGAAAGATCAGCACAGATCTGGTGTCTCCACTGAACGCACAGGCGGAGGTTTCCTCACGCCCATAAGACGCGACCGAGACAAGCAGACGGCGAGCCCCAGCTGCTCGGGAAGAAAGAAGATCCATGAATGGCCAGTTTGGATTAATGTTATTTTCTCTCTGGATGGAAGAGGACGAGCTGGAATGCACCGCTGCTTCTGCTGCTGAAGACCTTCACGTTTCATCCGGGGCCGTTTCCTCTGAGCTCAAGAGCTCCGACAGTTTCTGTTGACATTGGTTACGTTTGTCTGCTTTAAGCATCGCGCTGATTCCAGCGTGTTATCGCTTGTAGAATACAACTCCACTGAGATTCTGGTCAGAGAGAAGAAACGCACAGAGGAGAGGGGGATCGCTTGTTTACGCGCGTTCACGATCGTAAACAAAAGCAGGAGACTCCAAGTCCTTGCTTTTCCTGCTTGTTCCTTATGCGTTGCATTCATTATCAGAGAGTCTTGGTCACTGGATTGTGTATATATTAATTTATTTAATTTAATTTAATATATATATATATATATAAAATCAAAGCAGCATCCATTGAAACTGGTCCTTACTAATGACGTGATGGTAACTACATGCGAAACATTTCCGTAGGATTAAAGTTTGACACTGTGAAGGAAAGCAGCTTCCTGTTCTCACATCATCATGGTTGTTTTCAACGGCTTGCTGAAGATAAAAGTCTGCAAAGCTCTGGACCTGAAGCCCACACCATGGTCATTGCGGCACGCCGTTGGCCCCAAGACCCAGACCTTCTTGTTGGACACATACATCGCCCTCAATGTTGATGATTCCCGTGTGGGCCAGACGTCCACCAGGCAGAAGACCAACAGCCCGGAATGGAACGATGAGTTTGTCACAGAGGTATATGATGGAAAGAAGATCGAGCTCTCGGTTTTCCATGACTCCCCGATCGGTTATGATGACTTCGTGGCCAACTGCACCATCCAGTTTGAAGATTTGCTGCAGAATGGAAGTAGACACTTCGAAGACTGGGTATGTTTCTGAGCCAGGCCCGAACAACTTTGCTTCTAAAGGAATGGAGTCAGGTTTGGTTATTTTCTTGCTTTAACTGGTCTGATTCAGCACTTTGATAAACTGACAGATTTTAAGAGCTGTGTAAGACCCTGCAGGTCAGCACTTGGTCACTATCTGAGCTTTAAATCCTACATCGAGTGTCATTGTCCTCACATTTAATAGACAGAGCTGTATTTAAAGCCGATATATTCCACAGGCTCTTCTGGGCGGCTTTCCGACTTATCACCAAACAGATTACGTTCATTGGATCAGAGAGTGACATTCACAGTTTCCATCACATGAAAATATTTTACAAACTAAAATCATCAAGACGTGGCCGGTCAGTGCGAATGTATAACATTACAGGATTAGGTTTTGATTTGCAGCATTTCTGCCATTAACTTTGTTTGTAATAAAGTAGTCAGACCCAAACAGTAGAGTAGGTGTGACTGAAGAGGTGGGGGAGGATACACTCATTTGGTGTTAAAAAAATCTGAACTCTATTTCAGGGGTCTTCAACGTTTTCCAGGCCAAGGACCCCCAAACTGATGGCGAGATGGAGCGGGGACCCCCTAATTATATATATTGTATGAAATTGTGTTATATCAAACTGTTACCAAAACTTTCACGACCCCCATGCAGTACCTCCGCGGACCCCCTAGGGACCCCCTGTTGAAGACCTCCGCTCTATTTACTTAGTGCGCATCTTGTCAGTGTTACATAAAAATATCAAATATGAAGCTATACCTTCCTGGACTCTTGTTCAGGGTTATGATATTCACAAAACATCAGGCTTTCAGCTAGAGACATGTTGTAGAATAATCAGCAAGTGGTTGTTTTTTAGAAGAAGGTGTTGACAGTTTGGGGAAAAAATAGCTCACATCTACTTTTGTTCCTTGTTGCACCATGTCTAATCTTGGAAACCACTCGCAGACTGACTACTGTGCATTGTAAATTGTGAACTGTTACTCACTCACATACAGATGGTTGACAAATTAAACAGAGAAAAATGGTGACTTATGCTGTGTGCAGCATTTTGCTGGTATGGTTTGAGTCCTGTTAGAGGGAAGGGTCAATGCAAATTAATAATAATGAAAAAAAATTCTGACAGACCACCTTTATCCTATGATGGAATGTTTCTATCCTGATCGTGGGTTCTTTCAGGATGACCTGCCCTCGTCCTCAGTGCATGATGTCAAACAGAATGATTGGCTTCAGTCACAGTCACCAGATCTCAGCCCAGTAGAACACCTATGGGAGATTTTTGAGTGATGTGTCAGAGCATCATCATCAACACACCGTCTGAGTGAATATCTTTGAGAAGACTTATGTTCATGAATGCAGTATAGTTCCAGAAATGTGCAGAATCTATCCCAAAGGCACACTGAAGCTTTTCTAGTGGCTCATGATGGTTTTCCCTTTAATTTGTCAGCCATCCGTATATGGCTAGCTTGAGTGTGAGTGATAAAGTGGTTTACATTATTATCTGTTTGTAGACAATATAAATTATAGTGTTAGATTTGCATTATAATCATGCCTGGAACAATGGGCTGCCATCGTGTTTTATAATCTAGGTCCAGCGAAAGGATCATAGTCGTGTTAGGGACACAGGGAAAGGTCAGTGTGAATTGTGAATTGATCATGTTCCTGTACCGGTACATCTTCCCATAATCCATCTTTCCGGCTCACTCAGTAAATGTGTCAATGACAGTGTCATAGGAGGAAATCAATTTAATCTCTGCTCTCCACTATTATTTATGCCTACAGACACATTGGTCTTTACTGCTGCTGGCACAATATGTCTCTTACTGCCTGATGTAGACCTCCTACATGTGTTTTTGTATGACTGAAAATGTATTAGAAGACGTCTATTTCTGAATCACATGAGCTTGGGTCTACCATTAGAGGTTAGAGTCTCATTCCTCAGTGCTGTATAACTGATATAACCTTGACTGAACCTAAACCAACGTTTGAGCTAAAGATTTCATGTTAGATGAGAGAGCAAGGAATTGTACTGTATGTTGAGTTGAGAACTAGGCTCAGTTCTGTATAGGAGGGTTTTCTATACAGAATGCTGGGCTTGTATGTATATACGTTTGGTCAATGGAACATGTGGATAGATGTCTCCAGTCAAAACCCAGCTCCTTAGAGACAGTATACATCAACCCTCCCACTCAGGGATGCACAGGTAGACCTTTATTTTCTTCAGACTACAGTGTTTGAGAGTGTTTATTTAGATACCTGTTTTAGTCTCAGCCAACATATGTTATGTGTATAACATACACATGCAATGTAGGGAATTTCAGCCATTTGATAAATGATGTGATGTCAGAACATGTTTAGGAGAATGATGAATATGAATAATGAATTTTCAATTTGTAGTGAGAATTCAAAGGGGCTTTTCTTAAAGAAAGAAGAAGTTGTTGGTGTTGTGTCATTTTTGTTACATAACCACTTTTTTTGGTTATCTGTCACAAACTACACTGAAGACCATGTCGTATGATGGCAAAAGCTGTAGTGCTAAACCAGTGATTTCAACATACTGCAAACTAATGTGCGTGTGACACTTGATGTTTCACTGAATGCATGTAACAGTATAATACTTTGACTCACTCAGGGTCAATGATGCACTGCTTACAGTGTCCTCTACAAATATTGGCACCCTTGGTAAATATGAGCAAAGAAAGCTGTGAAAAATTGTCTTTATTGTTTAATGTTTTGATCTTTTCTTAAAAAAAATTCACAGAAATACTCTGTGCTCATGGATATCAAACAATTGCGAATAAAACACAGGTTTTAGATGCTTGAGTTGGTTTTTGGATGAGAGTAGAGGCTTTTTTCTGGAAACCCTTCCAAACAACTTGTGGTGATTTAGGTGACTTCGGATTGAAGTTTTGGAGACTTTCTGACCCCAAGACACAACTAACTTCTGCAATTCTCCAGCTGTGATCCTTGGAGATTTTTTGGCCACTCGAACCATCCTCTTCCCAGCCCATTGAGACAATATAGACAAAGGTCCAATTCCAGGTTGATTCACAACATTTCTAGTTGACAGGAATGTCTTAATTATTGCCTTGCTGGTGGAAATGGGCATTTTCAAGGCTTGTCCTATTTTCTTATAGCCACTTGTGAAGCTCAACAATATTTTGCTGCACATCACAACTTTATTCCTTGCTCTTACCCATTGTTATGAATGACTAAGGGAATTTTGCCTATTTGTTACCTCATATTTATACCCCTATGAAACAGGAAGTCATGGTTGAACAAGGTCCTGTTCCTAGTCACACAAGTGTATGGGGAAAAAAAAAATATATCTATATCTATATATATCTATATATATATCCATCCATCCATCTTCAACCGCTTACTCCTTCTCAGGGTCACGGGGAACCTGGAGCCTATCCCAGGAGGCATCGGGCACAAGGCGGGGTACACCCTGGACAGACTGCCAGTCCATCGCAGGGCACAATCACACACACACTCACACACACATTCATACACC
>JAFFST010054100.1:355807-360807 GCA_022414735.1 Noturus placidus
CACAGGGCCATGATGGTTTGGATTTTTTTCACCTTTAATAATAAACACCTTCATTTATAAATTGCATTTTGTGTTTACATGTGTTGTCCTTGACTACTGTTTAAATTGGTTTGATGTTCCGCAACACTTAAGTGTGACAAACATGCAAAGGAACAGGAAATGAGGAAGGGGGCAAACACTTTTTCACACCACTGTATATATATCAGTGGGAATATACTTCAAATATATTTTATTCATATGTATTCATAGGGGTGCCAATAATTGTTGCACACCTATATTTAACAAAGATTTTTTTTAATAAATAAACCTGTGTTGTGTTTGCAATTGTTTGATATCCATGAGAGCAGAGTATTAAAAAAAATTACAATAGTTTAAACAATAAAGACAAATTTTCACAGTCTTCTTTGCTCATATTTACCAAGGGTGCCATTAATGTAAAGGGCACCGAATAAATGGCTTTTTAATGTGCTGTTTTAATGTATGGTTTTATCTGCGGAATCCATCAAGGGGCATAACTAGATCCTAGGGCCATGTGTTTGTGGATGTGTTTCAGACAGCAGCGAGGACCTGCCCTCCTGTGTTTGTCGTGTGAGGCAGGAGGGACTTAATAATTCACAGGCCTAATTCAATCAGGCTCTTTGTGTAGCACTCATCCCTTTAGTCTACAACCATGGTTACAGGTGCTTAGGTTTAATACAATCCCTTGCTCTTGTCTTTATTTAAATTTTATTTTAAGATGCACTTGTCTGTAAGTGTCTTATCTTACTCACTTTGCAATAGATTAGTATGCTATTTCAGATATCACCTGTTTTCTGAACTCAGAGTAGGAACACTGCACAATTTAAGCAGGCAAGTAAGACTAAAATGTGGGCTATGGGGAGTGTGTAAACAAACACTACTGGATACATACTTGTAACATCGTTTTTTGTAATTATCAAAGTTATCGCACGAGCAAAAGTGCTTTTGTACTGAATATCAGTATGGCTGTATTAGATCAGTATAATAATATCAGTATTATTCAGCTGTATTGGCTTGAGGCCACAAGTAATCACCACCGTGCTGATATTAAGTGCAATAGCATGATTAATAAGAGTTAACAAAAATCTTGCACGAACTGACTGACAGCCCATTGTTTGTGTAGTAATGGTTTTAATGTGAACTGTTAATAATAAATTATTGCTGGAATTGAAATTTATGTAACAAACAGTGAAATGTACCAATATTATAACCATGTTATACTAAATATCAGCACTCTTGGAGCACTGCTTCTCCAGTGAAGTTAATGGAAACTGTGTCATTTCACAAGTGTATAGAGAAATCGCAGCAATTAACCAAGCAAAGTAAACAGATAACTAAAAAATAATATAAGAAATGTTGGTGTATAGTAGCTTAGTGGTTAGCACATTTGCATCGCACCTCCAGGGTTGGATTTCAAATCCCAGTTTGCATGATCTCTGGGGATTTCCTCTAGGGTTCCTTTGGGGATTTCCTCCCACCAGTCCAAAGACATGCACTGTAGGCATTTCCAAATTGTCCATAGTATGTGAGTGAGTGTGTCTGAGATTGTGCCCTGTTATGGGTTGGCACCGTGTCCAGGTTTTCCCCTTCCCTGAGTCCCCTGGGATAGGCTCCAGGCTCCCTGCGACCCTGTGTAGGATAAATGGTACAGAAAATGGATGGATAATAAATGCTTGTGTTTGTCAGCACATTCCAAAAGCTCAGCATCCAGTTTTTAGCAGCTTGCATATCAGAAAATGCTACAACCCGTAATACAGTTCATGTCTGGTTTATTCATGGTAATCAGGATTGAATAGTGTTCTCAGTGCAATCAAACCACAATCAAATAGGGTTCATTTAGACTCACACTGAGGGGTTCAACACACCAGTTTGCAATTTAAACAGCCGAAATATGTTTAGTAGTGGTACAGTTTGAAGGAGAAACAGGTGTGTTTATAGAGGTTGAGAGGGTGATGCTCCTGCTGGCAAAAGGCTCAAGCTAAATGGGGTTCACCCATCTTTCAGGATTACCACCCACTTACTTCAGTTCTGTGTTTAGTACATTTGGGCTCCTTCCTTGTATTGTCTTCCATTTTCTGTCCTCTTACCTCTCTCACCCCTCACTCCTGAGCTTCCTTCCTGTATTTCCAATTTTTTTTTTTTAAATAACTGCTACCTTTTTGAAATTTTCTTTTTTGAAATCTCACAAGCTCTTATAACGTCTCTGTTCAGATACCTTCTGAGAATTTCACACTGAATGCTGTATGTAGCTAATGGCATTAGAAATGAAAACCTGCTATTCATCTGATGCTTATCTGTTTCCAAGTGTGGTCTGCATTACAATGATCAATGGCACTTGGTGCGATAGTGTGTTTTCTGCTAGGCAGCCTCCACGTTTCTTCAGCTTAAATATGGCAGGCTGAGTGAGTTGGAAACGCCATCCTCTCCCTTCCTCTTTGGCACATGGTTGCCATGACAACTCATGGCACTCCCTTGCCAAGGCAGAGCTGTTAACAAGAGTCCTCACCTGCCAGTGAAAGGATGAGCATCTGCTATGTTCACACATCCTTCTCCCTTGACCTTAGCTTTTAAACTGTATGAATATGTTAAAAAATGCATTCTGTTTAGAATGAAACATAGAAATGGATCACTGTAGACTGAAGGGTTGGCGTTGTAGCCTGCTTGTTCTCTGTATGCAGATTCTATGGAAAGTGCAGTCAATCATGACAGGCTCTTTCTCTGGTGGATAAGGAAGATAGAGTGGGCCAGAAATCATTGATAAGAAGTGATGTGCTAGGGAACTGTTATCTCTTCCTTCCCCAGGTATAATTATCTTTCAACCTGATCCAACCACTGGGATGTTGAGTTGTATTTAGAGCACTGCTGTTTCTCAGTTCTTCGAATAAGTGACTTGCAGGTTGTGTTCTATGAAACTTGAGATATTGCGATAACTAGCAAGCCTCTGTTTGTCAGCATAAACCACTTCCTTCTGTTGTCCAACTTCTGCATTCATCTTTCATCCACTGTCTTCATTAGTGATGTAAAGTATAATGATTTACATGTTAAAGAATATTTTTATAGGATGTATCACAGCTGATCAGTCTTTGTAGTGTATCATAACAGACCCTGTTGAATTCTCATTTTAGATTGGTCAGAAGGTCTGGATAAATGTACTATAACAGCAGCTCTTACTTTACTGCTCACGGTAATTCAAATCCTGTGTATATTAATGATAATTAATAAGTAATTAAATATATTACGATAAATAAACTGATTTTTATCCGTTAATATATTATTAAACAAGGATGTATAATCATTGATACAATGCTTTCTGTAATGAGACATTTATTTAACATTCGTGAAAAGAGGCTTAGGTGTCAATATTTTAACGCTTGGTAAGTTTTCTCCCATGGGAAGGTCATCAGGACAGAGGACTTTGTGCTTTCCGGTTTCTCTGTAACACAAGAAGTTGCATTTTGTTTTGGGGTCTTATTAACTTCAAGGGAGTTTAAAAAAACTCTTATCCTGGTGAAGGATTTTGCTGAGTTTTTTTGTGATTGTTGCAGCCAAAAATACCTGACTTTGCTGAGGCTTTTTTCACAATATGTGATGCTTTTTGTGGAGTTTTTCATCCTTTTTTGCAGGAAACTATTTGATTTGGCAATACTGCAATTGTACTGCATGTTTTTCTGCAGTGATGTTTGTTGGTAATGAGACCTTTTAAATGGTGTGCTTATATATAGCACTTTTATCCAAAGTGCTTTACACTGGTTCTCATTCACCCATTCTCACACACCAATGGGAGCAGAGCTGCCTAACCCTAACCCTAAAGGCGCTAACTTGCCAACGGGAGCAACTTGGGGTTCAATGTCTTGCCCAAGGACACTTCGGCATGTGGAGTCATGCGGGCCAGGAATCAAACCGCCAACCCTACGATTAGCGGACAACCCGCTCTACCACCTGAGCCACAACCGACTCGGTGGCTGTCTATACTCATGCTGTCTGTACTCATGTTTGATACACATGAATTGAAGAGGGCTTTGACCAAATGCGCGTTGTGATGATGTCACATGACGAGTCTTGGCCTAAACCTGCGAAAAATCTGTGATGGTTTTAAAAAATTTCAAGCTCCTATGAATATTGCAGAATGTACTCGATCTTTATTTCTGTAACCGCAAAATCAAGAAATCCTGTTGGGATTGCTTTACAGCTGAACAACATAAGTGATCATATAAAATAACTTGGATGTTCCACATTAAATGTAGCTATAAATGGTTAAAAGTATGATGTGCCATTAAACTATTATTGACAAATAGTTGTGTTATAAGAGGAATAAACCCCTTCAGAAAACATATTCTGGGGTGGTAATGATAACTGATAACAATTGATAACGTTTTGTATCAGGCCGCATCTCACCACTGTGTTGTTCATGATTTTCCTGTAACAACACTTCCATATTTTGCATATGTTATTCCTTACAGATTTATATAACAAGTCTTTTTTGCGCCTCAGCTGAGATTGTATTGAATATTGGGGTCTAATGTATATTCCTTGATTTTACAGTCACATTTTAGAACAGAAGCGTATGCAAAAGCAGAAAGGCTGTAATGTAGGTCTGGAACTCCTCCATATGTTTTGATGTTACTGTATGTTGTTCATACCGTACCAACCTCCCCAGCAGAGTTTTCAGACTGTTGAAATCCCTGACCTAGTGAACTAGTATGAGGACGTGTTTTTTGTTAGACACTTGAAAGCACTTATGTAAGTTGCTCTGGATAAGGGCATCTGCCAAATGCCATAAATGGAAATGGAAATGAAAACAAAAGGAAAATAAAGCCCAATGAGATAACAATGATTCTAAGCATGCTTGTTTTGATCATAGTTTAGCTTGTATGATTTTTAGATTTTAGTTAATGGGTTAGATTATGGCTATGGAATAACTAGTTTGTTGGTTGAACTTTTACTGGTTTAAATATTGAACCTTTGGGTGTGGTTGTGGTGTG
>JAFFST010054100.1:365807-372717 GCA_022414735.1 Noturus placidus
TTTCCTTTAAGTCTAAAATCTCTCATACGTGTTCACGGGCACTGACTGTATATCAACCACAGATATGCTTTAACTGTTTAGATGGTGTCAGGAGGTCAAGGGGAGGAACAGGGCTTTTCTTGCAATCATACAGTATATTAAGTGTATAGGTATATATACATACACTGCTGGCCATCTTTCTCGTATATGTATATACGTGTGTGTGTGTGTGTGTGTGCATGTGTGTGTGTGTGCGTGTGCAAGGGATGAGAGTGAGCACAGGGTGTTGCATAAGAGGATCTGATGCTGTCCCCAATTTATCCTTTGCTTAATCCCTGTACCGTATCTTTCATGCTTATAAACACACACAAACACAAAGTCCTTGCTTTCTCTCTCTTCATCTTGCTCTCACTGTCCCTTAAATTCACTTCATTTGCACACTCTGTTTTTCTGCTTCTCTACTCTTTGTGTATGTATGCATGGGTGTGTATGTCTGTGTGTGTGTGTGTGTGTGTGTGTGTGTGCAATGTGAGCCGGTGCTGAGCAATGCTGCTTTGCATTATTTAGCTGACACAAATCAGCTGATTGACAGGTCTGTCACCGTGGTGCTTGCTCAGTGTTGATGGTTTGCCTCTGGAACGCTGCTTTGTTCTTCGAGTGGGCAAGATGTTTTTGTTAATATGATCATTTCTGTTAAATGTCACATGAAGGATTTTCAGTATATTGTCGTTATTGTCAATACTTCCAGAAACACTGATCAACTGCATATTTTATTTTTTGAAGATGATATACTGTATAATGGTTATATGCAATAGACTAGTAAACAAACAATGGCATCAATTATTGAATTTAAACCACACTGTAACAACATGGAGGCATTATAAGAACTGAATGGAGTAATATTAAGGTGTGCTCACTGATACATTGTCAAATGGCATTGCTGTCTTCACTTCATGGGACTTACTTTGTGTTGGGATAATTTTAACCAAAGACCTCAGTCATAAATCCTACTGGGGCAGTGATGGCATGGCGGTTAATGCTCTGGGGTACTGATTGGAAGGTCGGGTGTTCAAGCCCCAGCACTGCCAAGCTGCCACTGTTGGGCCCTTGAGCAAGGCCCTTAACCCTCTCTGCACCTGACCCTGTGCTCTGACCCCAGCTTCCTTACATGCTGGGGTATGTGAAGAAAAGAATTTCACTGTGTATATGTGATCAATAAAGACTCACTAACACTATGTGACTGTCCATGTCCCTCCAGGATTTTGCGATTGAAGCAAACTCAGCAATATTAGGAGGATGGTGCAATTTTTGAAAAAGAATTACCGCAGATTTTCCGCAGATTTGTGTTGACGTCACAAAAAGCATATTCAGCCTAAGCCCTGTTTGATTCTCGTGCGTCGAACACGAGTACAGCTAAAAGGTCTGTATAATTTTGTTCAATTGCAGTTTTGACAATTGAAGCATTTTTTAGCAAAAAGGCACAAAAAAAAACCTGCAAGTTGTATCGCGAATTTTGAAAAAAAGCAGCACCACAATCGAGCATTTCTGGTGCCCACAATCACAACAAAACTCAGTGAAATCCTTTACGGATTTATTAGAAACCTTAAAACGTGATACACTAACAACACAAACAGGTAAATGTCACCATCTTTGAATTTGTTGGTCGCGAAATGGAGAAAAAAAATTTAAATAAAGATTTTCCAGTTCAATTTAACTGAATTCAGTTGAATTCGTTTATATTTGTATAACACTTTTAACAAAATACAGTTAAAGAGATGACTTGATATAAATCCAGATGTAGCTTGAAGTCTGATGAGCAAGTGAATGGGGAAAGTGGCAAGAATAACCTCTCTTAGACAACATGAGGAAGAAAACCTTGAGAGGAACCAAAGTCAAAAGATAACACATCCTTTTCTGGGTGACGCTGGATAGTGAGATAAATCATTACCATATACAAGTTTGTTAAGCTCCCACAGTTCTGTCCTGGAATGTGCACAGGACAGTCTTTAAGATTTCAGCAGCAGTTGTTCGGTATGTTCTTTGCTGCTTTACTGTAAAACAAAACACATCTGGAAAAATGATTATTGTAGTAACACAAAGAGACCGAAATATCAGTTTGAAAAATAAAACAACCACGTTACATTTATTTCATACAGATATACAGCTATACCAGAAATAGTTATATGGTTCACATACTGCATATGTCTTTTTGGTGGAGTTTATACAAATAGTATGTTTAATATGACATTTTAAAAACAACCAGAGATGAACTGTACTAAACATTGTGAATGCAGAACAAAATCTTCGAGAAAACATTGAAAATGTCAGTAGCACTAAAAATGTAGATTAGTGTTTTAGTTACCATCCATCTGAGAATGTGTGGTTCTCTGCCACAGGTTTTGTTACTTTTAGTAATGGAAGACAGAGTTCTGGTGACTCTAGGCTTTGTTTATGTGTGTGTGTGTGTGTGTTGTTCAGGGTGAGTAGTTGAAGTGCTGTTTGGCCTGGCTGTGAGCACATTCTGGGTGTGTGAAGTGAAGCGAGGCCATCGCTGGGGCATCGCGCTGCTGCCTGCACTCTATTTGTGTACGTGTGTGTGTGTGTGTGTGTGTGTGTGTGTGCAAGGTACAAGTTGTGCTTTGACTACCGTCTACAGTCCTCCAGCACCTTCTGATGAGAGTGACTTTGGGAAATAGGACACAGCATGCACTTAGTCTTGTACACACACACATACACACACACACATACACACACACACACACACACATGCACGCACACTCACGCGGAGCCAGAGAATCTCAACTGTGTCTTGCCAACATTGTTTAGCTGCAAAGCGTTTACCCCCTCTTATAGGCTACAGACAGTATCATCAGAGAAAATTGCACACGTGGGACAAGTGAGCACGTACACACACACACACACACACACACACACAAACACAAACAGAAGCTTTTCCTTCCTCTGCTATATTTAGTGGCCTTTAGTGGACTTAGAGACAGTGTTGCTCGAAGAGGCTGCATGGAATCTGAATGGAATCTAATGACATCATCGGAAGGGGGAGGGGCTTGTATGGCAGGATGACAGACATGTCATCGCTTCGTTTGTGCTCTAGATGACATCATCAGCTATTCACCGGGAATCTGTTTTTCAGATCTGTTTATTCCACAGTGACATTTCCAGCAAGACATTTGTCTCTCTGAGAAATAGGGAGACTACTTCCAGACACACTCCATGCTTTGTTGATTTTTGATGTAATTTGCTGTTAAATCATGCATATTTATATAAATAGTGTACATCCATTTATCCATTTTTCATGCCTCTTATCCTACACAGGGTTGCAGGGAGCCTGGAGCCTATCCCTGTCACAAGACATGGGGACAAGCCATCACAGGGCACAATCACACGCATTCACACTACAGACAATTTGGAAATGCCAATCAGCCGAAAATGCAGAAACAATTGTTTCTGCTCCTAGACTTGCTCTGATTGGCTGCTGAAATATTTCCAAAAATGAAAATGACAGAGAGAAAAAGAGCTACCTCTTTCACACCCGACCCTGTGTTACAGTATGTTGTGGTTACTAACTCAAATAAAGAACTCTGGTCGAGTATCTGTGTGAACTTCTCATTATATAACTGCACCCATGAAAAAGCAGGAGGGGTTCTCTGAAGGTTGTAGGGTTGGAGTTATGGGGATTAGTGATTAGCGCAAGGAGCACAAGGAGATTTTCTTTAGCACAAACACAATAAAAATTTAATTTAAAAATGTATGTTGAAAAGGGTGAAAATACTTTAAAATAAAAATTTCTTTTAAAATTTGCTATTGCCTCATTAAATGCCAGTGGATAAAAGACCACTTGAAAAGTGGGACTTTAGCTGATAATCAGTATTTTACAACTGAAGATTGTTGTGCAATAGTGAATAGTAGCTATTCTATCTACCTAATATTTATGACAATTCTGTCCCAATTCAGTGGTCTGAATTATTTCAAGCTCCACCCATATGTCCCTGTTGGGTACCCTTGGTAATCAAAGTCAGCACTTTATTACGGGCTTTATCTAGTGGAACAGACAGACAGTATGTGTGTTCAAGCAGTTGATCTTTAGAGATATGGCTTCAACACATTTTCAGAAATAACGTTTCTTAAGCCAATTAAATGTCAAAATGTTTGATTATCTGCGATGTACCATGAGATTTGAATAGGCATAGGCGATGTAGACTTAAAACTATATCACGATATTTCATATTTTTTTCACTATAATGATATAAATGACCATATGAAAAGCATACAGTTTTGAGGTCTGTGCAAACACAAACATTGATACAAAAATTCAAGCCTAATTCTGACAATTACTCTTCCAAACTTACTGCGACGCTCTTCATACATAGTTGGAAGAGCTGTTTTTGAAATTTATATCGTTGTCCAGAGATTAAAAAGATGTCATTGGCTAAGTTTGTTCCAGCATGTTGCATGCTCACCAGAGCCATATCACCTTGCTGCAGTCACATGGTTTCCCACTAAAGCTAATCAGGGTTGAGCTTGGTCAGTACCCGAATGGGAGACATCCTAGGGTAAGAGATTTAAGGTTGATACTTGAAGTTGTATTAGTGTAGCCAGCAGGGGGTGCCCACCATGTGGTCTGTGTGGGTCCTAATACCCCAGTATGGTCTTATGGGTGAGACCTCAAACTGTGGCCCTGACGCTCTCTGTTCATTAAAAATCTGAGGACCCTTCTTGTAAAGAGTAGGGGTATAACCCCATTGTCCTGGTGAAATTCTATCATGGCCTCCTAATAATCCCCATCTCTTAATTGGCTAGATCCAAGGGTGTAATCATGTTATGGACATTGGGGGGGCCATAACATGGTTGTATTGTAGTAGTGATGTATTTTAGCAGCTTCCCCATGCTGTGGTTAGCTTCTATCACTCAGAAACCACGTGAATTCAAACAGTAACTGTAATCCTAAAACTATGTTCTAAATATGCAAATTTTCAGTATGAGATTTTGGAAGTTTGGCTGCGCGGGGGGTGTGTGTGTGTGTTTGGGTGGGGGGTGTTTAGCGCTTGGACATTGGGGGGGGAGGGGTGCTTGGACCCCCCCAATGCCCAAGCGCTAACCCCCCTCCCCCCCTCACACACATACACATCCCGCGCAGCCAAACTTCCAAAATCTCATGCTGAAAATTTGCATATTTAGAACATAGTGTTAGGATTACAGTTACTGTTTGAATTCACGTGGTTTCTGAGTGATAGAAGCTCCCACAGCATGGGGAAGCTGCTAAAATACATCACCGAACTTGCGTTGAGTCTGGGCCAAACCAAGTGTACAATTGGACGGGGGATACACCGATTTTCCTTAACAAATGTGAATATATTAAAAAAGAATAGACATGAATAAATAGATAAATAAAATAAATAGAATAGATGAAGAAAAGACAGATCCGTTGACAGGGAAAATTAAAGTGGAACATATAGAAAATATTTTCTCCTGTATATTGGGGGGTACAGATTGGTATTTCCTCAACATTAGGGGGTCAAGACCCCCCCAAAGAGTCCGTGGTTATGCCCATGGCTACATCACTTGCTCCTCTCCGTGTTCTGGTGCACTACGGCTGCCGTTGCACTGTAAAGCACTTTGAGTGCCTAGAAAAAGCGCTATATAAATCTAAGGAATTAAGTATTAGCATTTTCTTTTTTAATCATAGCGAGTGCAAATGGAAAACATGCTGTCAATACCCTTCTGAATGAAAGGAGTTTGCGTTACATTACTAGTTGGTGTTTTCTCTGCTGGTTTTTCTCATATTCTGGTTGGTGTTTTTGCTTGAGTTGGTGGACCAAATTTGATGTGTTTCCACCCTTTGTTGATATGGGTTTTTGACACACGTTACAAATCACAGACGTTTTTTGTTCACATCAGATCTTCTGTTTCTGAACCACTTCCATATTACAGAGGAAGCTGCTTTTTAGGGGATGCATTCTTCTTCCTCATCTAGAGCTGGAACCATGCTTGTTCTCATTCTACACGTGAGATGCCCACGTTCTGGCATGTAAACACGTCATTAACTATATTGTCAGTATCATGGGATGAGAAATTCTTATGATGGGGAGGAATTGTACTGATACATCATGGACAATATGATATGGCACAGCCCTAGTTTGAAAATAGATACACTCTTAAAAATAAAAGTTCCAATTAGAAACAAAAAGTTTCACAAAGAAAAATTTACCCTCACTTTCTTCCGAGATTCTACAGTGCATCCGGAAAGTGGTCACTTTTCCCACATTTTGTTATGTTACAGCCTTATTCCAAAATGGATTAAATTCATTATTTTCTTAAAAATTCTGCAAACAATACCCCATAATGACAACATGAAAGAAGTTTGCAAATTCATTAAAAATAAAAATCGAAAAAAGCACATGTACATAAGTATTCACAGCTTTTGCTCAATACTTTGTTGAAGCACCTTTGGCACCAATTACAGCCTCAAGTCTTTTTGAGAATGATGCTACAAGCTTAGCACACCTATTTTTGGGCAGTTTCTCCCATTCATTTACATTACATTACATTTATTCACTTAGCAGACGCTTTTATCCAAAGCGACTTACAAGTGAGAGATACAAGCAAAGTGATATCAAGCAGAGAACAATACAAGTAATGCTACCATACATGACCCATTCTTCTTTGCAGGACCTCTCAAGCTCCATCAGGTTGGATGGGGAGCGTCGGTGCACAGACATTTTCAGATCTCTCCAGAGATGTGCAATAGGGTTCAAGTCTGGACTCTGGCTGGGCCACTCAAGGACATTCACAGAGTTGTCCTGAAGTCACTCCTTTGTTATGTTGGCTGTGTGCTTAGGGTCATTGTCCTGTTGGAAGATGAACCTTCGCCCCAGTCTGAGGTCCAGAGCACTCTGGAGCAGGTTTTCATCAA
>JAFFST010054101.1:38892-51437 GCA_022414735.1 Noturus placidus
TTATGCGTTGCATGATTATATATCATGCAACGCACTTAATTGTCATGTCACCTGATTATAGCAGGCCTATAAGTAGAGGCATGATTTTACACAAGCTTCAGATACCGGTCACGCACAAGGCATTCCCATACTGTTATGCTAAATGCAACGTCCAGGTTCCCTTTGAAAGGTGTAAGGATCCAGCTAGATCCTCACGGGTTGCTCAGGAAAGTTAATATAACTCAGGTGGACACGAAGTGAAAGTGTTGTTCACCGTTTATTACAAGAAGGATACCATAGGTTTACATAGGGTTACAGGTTTGTCATTAGAAAAGGATTAAGACTAAGTACAATATCCCGAAATTGATACTTTATACAAGACTGTGTGTCCGCACACGGTGACAAGTTCACAGAGAGAGAGGGAGGGGCGGTGACCACGCCCATTGACCCCACATGACGTCATCATAGCCGATCATTACAAAGGGAACACACTTGGGAATTTCACAGTTCCCAAGGCCAAAGAATAAATGAGTAGACACAATAAGGGTTCAACTTACATAGTGATCGCCTTTAATAACTTTTGCATTTTCTTTCCATATCAACCAGCTCTACTATTATGCCAGAATAGTAAAGCACTATTGTATGATTGCAGATAATTTCCATGTACATATGCACATTTGCATAACATAGTACTTACAATAAAATGTGGAGATTTTCTGTTTCAGCATAACTGATACACTTATAATGAATACTCATAATCTCAGTGCACTTTCTCAGATTGCAATGCAGAAAATAAAACCTTTATCTCAACAATCACATTCTTTGTTTCCTTTAAAACATCACAATCTTGTCATTTAGATGGGTTTTTATAAAATTCTTTATCACAGCAGAACTTTTCTTTTTAAGGAATCTTGGAAATGGTACAAAGCAGCATGGTCTCACGAAGAATGAGCATTGCCATTGAATACAGGTTGCTTTCAAAATGCTTTAATAATATAGTAATAAAAGTACAGCTTGATCTTAAATCAAGAGATTCTGGTTCACTAAAAAAATAGATATTGTTTTATATTCTGTCTTTACTTATATGGAGTATTGACTGGAGTAGTGACAACATACTCCCATATCTCCACCCATATCTCCACCCATATCTCTGGGCGCTTTCACATCTATCAGTGCATTTGTTAAGTTTGAGACAGAGTGAAATTAATACTTGGTTTTTGTTTTATTTGCAAGACTTAGGTTCACACTGTCACGATTCCCCCTGGAAGCAGTGCGCATGCGCACTACATCTGTTCGTTTCCGAAACGAACTTCATTGACATTGACACTCAGACTTTGTTTATGTTTTTGTCTTTTCTCCGCCCATGCTGTGTTATGCGTTACCCTGTCACGTGTCTGATTCATTCTCACCTGCACGCTATCAGCACTGATTATACATGCACGTATACCGTGCACCTAGTAGCATTGTTTAGGAATGAATGTATGAATGACTAGTAAACTTCTTTTCATACGCATCATAGTAAACCGTTGTCATAGCCTAAGCCATAGCCATAGCCATAGCCCATTCATATTGGTTTCTCCACTAACCAATTCATAGCCGTCGTTTATGACTTACGTTTTATGTTTAGTGTATCGACCTTGTTTTCCGTGACCCCGACCACGCTTTCTGCCTCGCCCTGTTCGGACTCTGTTTACTGATCGCCTGACCCTTCATATGTTGTGGGATTACTCTTTTGATCATATCTGTGGAATGTACTACCTGCCTCTCTTTTAATAAAAACAGTTCACACAATTTGCGTCCAGCCTCCTTCTCTGTCGCCACAGAGATGTGACACACACTGTATGTAATTAAAATAAATGAAAGAAAAATAGGCAATAGAAAACGGAAACAAAGCTATAACAGGGATGATAGAAATCACAAAAATCACCTGAGCACTAGACTTCACTTTAAACAGGAGAGATAAAGAGATTTTGCTCAGACGGTTAATTTTTGGTTCATACGACTGCTGTGTTTCTCAAAAACCTAAATTAACCACACTCAGGTAGAAAACACTCCAGGGTTAGATTCAAACAAACTAATCCTGCATATGCATATGAATGCACCTCGAATCATTATGTGAGAAAACAAAGTATCTTAAAACTTCTCCTTCACACTCACACTGCATTTTCAGGGCGCTTAACTTTCTTTCTCCCACTGTTTCTTATTTAATTCT
The DNA here is from genome assembly GCA_022414735.1 of Noturus placidus. Taxonomy (NCBI): domain Eukaryota; kingdom Metazoa; phylum Chordata; class Actinopteri; order Siluriformes; family Ictaluridae; genus Noturus; species Noturus placidus. Next base: position 41,084 of record JAFFST010054101.1, read on the forward strand.
ATTATCATGAACCATGGCCATTTTTATGCATTGTGACAGGTCATTTTTCACGCCAGCATTGCTAATGGGAGAAATCAATGCCAGGTCACGAAAATGCCATAATCTTACCCCCACCATTGCACTAATTGTCAATTATGCATGTGTAATGGATATTTATTGGGGGTGATTCAGCACATGGCTGGCATTGCAAAACTCTTTGCTTTAACTGATGTGTTATCTTAAGGGATATAATTAAACTGAACAGAGTACATTCACAGGGCTCAGGAAGGAAATGTATAACCCTCAATTCCAAAAAAGTTGGGATGCTTTGTAAAATGTTAATAAAAACAGAATGCAATCTTTTGCAAATCATTAACCCATAAATCATAAACCCATATAATAATAATAATAATTTATCAATTTGTATAGCGCTTTTTACAATGGTACATTGTCTCAAAGCAGCTTCACAGAAATATCATTTTTACATTTACAAGCAACTTACAAATGAGAGCACATTCACACACCAATGGTAGCAGAGCTGCATGCAAGGTGCTAGCTTGCCATCGGGGGCAACTTAGGGTTCAGTGTCTTGCCCAAGGACACTTCGGCATGGGATCACCCGGGCCGGGATTCGAACCACCAACCCCACGGTTAGTGGATTAGTGGACAACCCGCTCTACCGACTGAGCCACAGCCGCCCTATGTTATTCACTATAGAACATAGAAAACATATAAAATGTTTAAACTGAGGAAATGTTCTATTTTAAGAAAACATATAGTAATTTTGAATTTGATGGCTGCAACACATCTCAAAAATGTTGGGATGGGGCAACAAAAGGCTGGAAAAGTATGTTTTACTGAAAAGAAACAGTTGGAGGTTAATTGGCAACAAGCCAGTAACATGATTGGGTATAAAAAGAGAATCTTAGAGAGGCAGAGTCTTTCAGACTTAAAGATGGGCAGAGGTTCACCATTCTGCAAAAAAAAAAAAAAAAAAAAAATGCATTTTGTGGAGCAGTTTCAGAGTAATGTTCCTTATTGTAAAATTGCGAAGACTATGAATATCTCATGATCTACAGTACATAATATTGTCAAAAGATTCTGATAATTTGGAGAAATCTCTGCACAAGTGACTAGGGTGAAAATCAATATTGCATGCCCATGATCTTTGGGCCATCCGGTGGCACTGCAAAAAAAAAAAAAAAACACAGATATAATTCTGTAATGGACCTCACTGCATGGCCTCAGAACCACCTCTAGAACTCATTGTCTGTGAACATAATTTGCTGTGCCTTCCACAAAGGCTGGTTAAAGCTCTATCATGCAAAGAAGAAGCCATGTATGAATATGATCCAGAAATGAGGCTGTCTTCTCTGGGCCAAAGCTCATTTAAAATGGACTGAGGCAAAGTGGAAAACTGCAAATGATGAATCGAAATTTGAAATTGCTTTTGGAAACCGTTGACGCTGCATCCTCTAAACTAAAGAGAACGAAAGAGCGGAGGGATCACCTGGCTTTTTATCAGCTCTCAGTTCAAAAGCCTGCATCTTTGATGGTATGGGGTGCATTAGTGTCTATGGAATGGGCAGCTTGCACATCTGAAAATGCATCATCAATGCTGAAAGGTATATACAGGTTATAGAGCAACATATGCTTCCATGAAGATTCCATCCCATCTTTACTTCTGAAAAACTGCCTTTCTAAGATACTCTTTTTTTTATACCCAACCATGTTACTGACCTGTTGCATATTAACCTAATTAGTTACAAAATGTTCCTCCAGCTGTTTCTTTTTAGTAACCCTTATTGTTCCTGCCTTTTGTTGCCCTTTCCCAACTTTTTTTGAGAAGTGTTGTGGCCATCGAATTCAAAATTACCTTATTTTTTCCTTAAAATGGTACATTTCCTTAGTTTAAAAATTTGATATGATTTTATGTATCATTGTGAATAGCATACAAATTTATGAGAATTGCATACCATTGCATTCTAATTTTATTTACATTTTACTCAACTTTTTTGGAATTGCGGTTGTATCAAACGCTTCAAGAACAGGACTAATGGATAAATGTCCTTAAAGCATGAGTGCATCTTGCCAAGTTTGAAATGGTTTCCATTTTTCCTGGAATTATGTGTGATAAATTGGACTCTTTATACTGCAGAAAAATACCTGAAGTTGTAAATGGTGTGAGGCGATCGTTCTCTTTTTCTCTCTTTTCCATCTCTCTACTCTGTCTGCTCTCTTTATAAATATTCACCAGGCAATCACCTGCTGAAGAAGATTGCTTCTCAGCATGCCGCCTCCAGAAAGGGACTGAGGCAAGAAGAGAGAGAGTGAGTGAGAGAGAGAGAGAGATAGAGAGAGAGAGAGAGAGAGGCAGTGAGACAGAAGACAGAATGAGAGCAGGAAGAAAGGGAGGGAGACAAAAATAAGAGAAAGAATGCAGTAGACAATCCATCTCCTGCCATACAGCCAAAACAGTACTATGCATGAACTACAGAAATGCAGACAGTTGGAGATGTATCGGGAGAAAATGAGGAGATAAATTGACTTGTCCAATGTTGGATTATTTAGAAGTTCAGAAAATCTTTGCAAGCACATAAGTCCTCATCCATTCAGTACTCTCCAGCCAAACGTGCTGCTCTGCTCAATATCACTGGAGAGAATTCAGAACAAGCAAGGTAGAAACTCTCATCAGAACCTACTGCACCCCTGTTCTCTTGCCACCGTGAATCTGTGAAATGCTTTGCTCAACCATTTTGTTGCAAAAGCATCTTTTACTTCCTTTTCTTGGTTCAGTTTTACTTTCCCAGCTCTGTCAATAACCAATCATAAAGCACCCTCTCCTACTTCCTTCCAAAATCAATTCAACATACTTATTCAGTGGTTGATAGCGACTGAGAAGGGCCATCTGATGACACTGTCAAATGGCCACTAAGCAATATGACACTCAAGGCACTATACAATGTCCAATACTCAACAACTAAATTTTGTACAATTAAGGATGTATTCAATGTCTACCAAAAGGTAAAATAATAATAATAAATAAAATAAATAAAATAAATAAAATAAATAAATAAATAAAATATACTTTTTTTTTATTGATGGATCAATCAAATATATTATATGATATTTTGATACTATGTTCACTGGTCAAGGTTAAGCAATGCTCTTTGTTTTTTTTTTTTTGTTTTTTTAGACTGTGATGAAGTGCTACCCTTCAAATAAAACTCAACTGTAAAAAAGGTTTGAGTTTATTCAGAAAGTTTTGTAATGGTTTGTTTAATATCAGGTTTTTAAATAAATCATGATTTCTTTTTTTTGTAGGAACAAGGTTTGATCAATTAAATTAATATTTATAAATCTGTTTCATTGTATGGATTAATTTTTAAAACCTTTAATATACCACAGCTGAAGCAGCATTTATATCCATTGATTTTTAAATGACATTGTTGGCTTGAGTAGTAACATAGTTGACTGGACATATTATTAAAAATTTAAGCATTTTTATTATATTCATGCTGTTTATTTTACAACATTTCAAACAGGGAAACTTTAAAACGTTCCTTTAATAGCGCCACTAAATTGTGTACACAGGGAATAAAAATAATTTAGCACATATACTGTAATAAACAATAATAAACAATTCATCTCTCTGGTGGAGTAACTAATGTTTGTGCCATTCCCTTTCTTTCTTTGCTGTATTGTTGTGCTTCCCTTCACTGCACTCTTCTTCTTACTTACTACGACTGGGAGGCTGTGGCTCAGTGAGTAGAGCGGGTTGTCCACTAGTCCACTAATCGTAGGGTTGGCGGTTCAAGGCCCGGATGACTCCACATGCCGAAGTGTCCTTGGACAAGACTCTGAACCCTAAGTTGCCTCCGATGGCAAGCTAGCACCTTGCATGGCAGCTCTGCTCCCATTGGTGTGTGTGAATGGATGAATGAGACACAGTGTAAAGTGCTTTGGATAAAAGCGCTATATAAGTGCGCCATTTACCATTTACTACATCTTACTGAAAGCTTTTACTGCATTTACCTATCCTTGCTTTCTGTTTTAACAGCATGACTCCTGCTGTTTCACTCACTGTAAGTTGCTTTAATATATTGTGTCTTTTTCTTAACAATGTAATAATTAATATGTGGCATAGTGTATAATTTATTCATCAATTACGGGAAACAAAAACAAGACACATACAAGGGTATACAAGGACTGTGCTGTCATATTGGTATAATTAATATATTATTTGTATTATTATTATGGATTGGCACCCTGTCCAGGGTGTACCCCACCTTGTGCCTGATGCTCTCTGGGATAGGCTCCAGGTTCCCCGTGACCCTGAAGGAAGGATAAGTGGTATAGAAGATGGATGGATGGATTATTATTATTATTATTATTATAACATATACTGCTTTGTGTACATCCATATTAAAAAGATTTTTTTACATGAACTAAATAATTAATCTAGTCTTTTGTGCAATATAATTAATAACATTAAAATGAAGAAAGAAGACTCACTAAAATGTGTTCAAAATATTTGCTACTAAAGAAATTGATTTTGTTCACATGGTTTTGGGACATACCATTATTTATGTGGTCAGGGATCCATTTAGTAATTTATTTGACACAAATTATGAAAGCATACGGGACATTAAACACCAGAATTGCATTCTTTGGAAACTTATCCAAAATAAACTTGTGTACAATAATGCAGCAAGCTTTGTAATGTTAATTTTATAATTCAATAAAAGTACATAATCATACTTCCCTAGAAAAAAATATAAAAATAAATAAAACAGAAAAATGTATTGTATGATGTTTTTTTCCTCAAATACCGTCACAAATTTCCCACTCAATGCACAGCACTGTCCAGAGTGTGGTGAATACTGGTTATACTGGTCATTCATTCTCCATGTGCCTTTTTTTTCCTGACTTTATCACTGGCCAATCATTGGTCTGTCACCCATTGTGTTAGCCTGTTTGCTCTTGTCCTGTTTGCCTATTTACCCTGCAGTATCTGTGTTTTGTCAGTCTTACGGTGCATTTAGCATTCTTGTTTCTGTGTTTTATGTTTCCTGGTTTGCTGGTTCCATATCTCATCACCTGTTTTCATTTTTGATGATGACTATTATTGTTTGATGCTACCTGTCTGATCTGTGACCCATGCTATTTATGCAAAAATTGAATGCAAATTTCAAATAAAAGGCATTACAGTAATATGTTTCCCGTTGTCCATGCCAAAACCTTTGCTCACATGAGACCGCAGCCCATTGCAGAGTTGATCAAATTTAAGTATGATACATATACTTAACAAAGCAATCTTCTGTGAGGTAGAAATTATTGTTTCAGGAGAGATGTAGGCACCTGCAGGGCCACTGATTAATTTAGAGCAGAGAGGGAGAAAGAGGAACAGATTGGGTGAAAGCGCATGCCAGTCTGCCCCTTTGGTCATGGTGCTATTGTTTTGTCCAGGGGAATATAGCAGCAGTTGGCATGGTGAGGCCTGTCATTTGTCATTGAGAAAGTAAGTGATTAGAGAGTGACAGAGGAAGGCCAACAGCTTTCTGATCCCAGAGTTAGCACACAAACAACTACTGATTAAAATGGACTATATGGCCAACCTGACCATTACACTCATTCAGTTGAGGTCATAACTTTACATACACTTTGCCAAATCTGCAAAATATTAATACTTTTTATTAAAAAGAGACATGATTAAAAAAAGCATTTTGTTTTAATTCAGTACTGCCCTGAATAAGCTTTTCAGGTAACATACAATACTAACTGTGTCACACTGGCAGTTGAGGTGGAAGCAGTCGCAGACATAATTGTGAATGTTTATTCCACACAGAATAGAATCAGCTTAACACAGACACTAGCACTAGGCTACAGATACTCAGGCTAAGGTTTCTAAACACAGAGACAAGAATCTACCCAGATACAGGTGTCTAAACCGAGAAACAGGAATCTAAACAGATACAGGAGTCTAAACAGAGAAACAGGAGTCTAAGCAGATACAGGAATCTCACCAGAGAAACAGGAATCAAACAGATACAGGAGTCTAACCATAGAAACAGGTACATAAACAGATACAAGAGTCTAAACACACAAACGAAAGACCCCGACTAAGTGCCAAACCCAACTATATATACACACAAGTGCTCATTAACGGAAACGTGAATCAGGTGCCAGAATACATGTGACCAAGAGGCAATGGCTGCTGGGACATGGAGTCCACCAACACAAAGTCCAGGTGCTAGGTTTAGTCACTGCCAGAGTTTAGCCACAAGATGGCGCCAGAACCGGCCAAGGTGCTGTGCCGCACCTGGCCAGCAGGGGGAATCGTGACAAACTGAAGTACACAAATTAACCCATTCACAAATTGACAAACATTGAATGATGCTCAAAAGGCAAAATGATACATTAAGAGCCAGGGGGTATAAAATGTTATTATCTTGTCTTCTGGGAAACATGCAAATATCTTATGTAGCTTCTGAAGGGCAGTACTAAATGAAAAATTAAATATTTAAATAAATAAAAACAGGTAACTACACACAGTATTAAACTTTTGAACTGGTTAATTTGTGTAAATACAGTCATTATTGTGTCTTGTGGGCAATAGGTAAACATCTGTTATGTGAAAAAGCTTATTAATACCAGTACTAAATTAAAAACAAATGTATTTTTTTTTTTATCCCTGCTATTTTTATTTTATTATTAACATTTAGCAGATTCTGCAAAACGTATGTAAACTTGTGACCTCAACTGTATGTGTTTTGTCAACATCCTAGATTTAGTCCCCCTTTTTGTTATAATAACCTCTGCCCTTCTGGGAAGGCTTGTCACAACATTTTGTTGGGATTTACCACAGCCACACTCCAAACCACAAGAGCATTTATGAGGTCAGGCACGGATGCAAAGCAACTAGATCTGGGGTACAGTTGGCATTTCAGTTCATTCCAAAGGTGTTCAGCAAAGTTGAGTCAGAGTTCTTCCACACCAACCTAAGCAAAACATGTCTTTATGAACCTCACTTTGTGCACAGGGGGCATTGTCATGCTGGAACAAGTTTGAGCTCCTTAGTTCCAGTAAAGGGAAAAAATAATGCTACAGCATACAAAAACATTCTAGATAATTATGTGCTTCCAACATTGTGAAAACAGTTTGGGGAAGAACCACATATGAGTGTGACAGTCAGGTGTTCACAAATCTGTGTCCATGTAGTGTATATGCCTTGCTTTTACCTCCAGTAAGTAGGCCTAGTAAATGCTCTTAAAAAGATCTTAAAGTATGTACTTGAGATTAGTACATAGACTATATTTTAAGTTGTTTACAGCTAAAAGGTTTAATAACTTAAATTAAATTGGCATTAGAAATATAAAGGTTAAGGAGTTCGAATTCAGGTTCGAATGGAGTAGGACGCGAAGCTGGAGGCTCCTGCTGATTTTGATTAAACTTTTAATTAATTTGTGCTTTTTGGTCATATAATATACTTTAACTTATTTTAATCCTTATCTTTGCTTATAATTATTTTTTTTGGCACGTTAAAATGTCTGGAAAGAATATGAAAACTGAAAGTGGAATTCAAACACGACTGAAGCCAAGAGCGCGCGCCGTGAGCGTGTCCTCCTCTCCCCCTGAATCCGCTTTGCCGAGCGGGGACTTTGATCTCGCTGCACTCAAGCTTGAGCTGCTGGCTTCATTGAGGAAGGATATCGCTGATATTTTTAATACAGAGCTCCAGGGGATTCTCAGGGATGCGCTGTCTACTATCGAGCTTAACCTGCAGGCTGTGAAAACACAGCAGGTTAATTATAAAGTTGCTACCGAAGCTACCATATCAGCGCTGAAAGGTACGGTTGGGGAAATGAAGCACGCAATGTTTGCTTGTACACATGACATAGCACACATGAAGTTCATTATCAAGTCTCTAACTGCGACCGTGACTCAATTACAGAATAAATGTGAGGATTTGGTGACAAGGTCGCGGCGCAATAAAGTTTTAATAATGGGAGTTCCAGAAGGTTCTGATACATGTTCAACTGCTGCTGTAGCGGCTTTGTTAAAAGAGGTGTTTGGTCTGGAGAAGGAGCCGGTTTTGGACCGGTCCCACCGGACCGTTCAGCCGTAGCACAAGCCTGATGAACGACCACGAGCTATTGTGTGCAGATTCCACTATTACAGTGATCGTGTTGGTATTTTACGCCGTGCGAGAGAGCTCCAGCGGATAAAAGTGAGGAATTTGATTATCTCCCTTTTCCCTGACTATACAGTCAAAGTGCTCGGGCTTGAGCTGCATTTAATGAGGTTCAGCGTCGGCTTCGTGACATTGAGGGCGTTCGATATGGAATACTTCACCCAGCTCGACTTCGCATTACATATAACGGTGTCCAGAAGAACTTTATTGCAGCAGAGGAAACAGGAGACTTTGTTAAACTCTTAATGTCAGGATGAACTGTATCACCTCCACAGCGGTGTGTGTTTTTTTTTTTTCCAAGTTAAGGACATTATACCTGTTATTGTGCACAGACTGTTTAACAGATTTGAAGTCAGTAGGGGATTTTTCTCTTACTGAAATCTTTTGTTTTGATAAGGGTTGGTTAGTTCAGCGTTCTTTCCGAGTGGTTGTCTCATTGTGGACAACTTTTTGTTATAGAGGGATTCACTGCTCTCTTTTGGGTTATTGAGACTTTGGGTGTTTTTATGTTTGAGGGATTGTTGGGGGGAGGGGAAATCACTCCGGCTACAATTGACTATTTATATCCCTATGGTTTACTTTATTAGATGGTTAGTAGTAATATTCATCCCAGCACGACTAGGACAGGCACACCTTTTAAGATTTATTAGTTGGAACGTCATAGGTATGGGTAATCCTGTTAAGAGATCTAAGGTTTTTAAATATTTTATATATTTGAAACTTTTAAAAACTCTGATATAGTATTTTTACAGGAGACTCACCGTTGTATTAAATATCATGGGTTATATTGCCCTTGAGTCTTATGCCTGTTGTTGGGTTTTATAAAATTTATACAACCAGCAATAGTTAGTGCAGCCATCATGTGCCGAGGTGATCAGGGTGGGGGGTTCATCCATCCTCAACCGCTTATCTGTAATCGGGTCGCGGGGGTAGCAGCTCCAGCAAAGAACCCCAAACTTCCTTTTCTTGAGGAACATTAACCAGCTCTGACTGGGGGATCCCGAGGCGTTCCCAGGTCAGTGTGGAAATATAGTCTTTCCACCTAGTCCTGGGTCTTCCCCGAGGTCTCCTCCCCGTTGGATGTGCCTGGAATACCTCCCTAGAGAGGCGCCCAGGGGGCATCCTTACCAGGTGCCCCGAACCACCTCAACTGACTCCTTTCAACGCAAAGGAGCAGCGGCTCTACTCTGAGTTCCTCTCGAATAGCCGAGCTTTTCACTCTATCCCTAAGGGAGAGGCCAGCCACCCTCCTCAGAAAACCCATTTCGGCCGCTTGTAGATCTAATTCTAATTCTAAAGATCTAATTCTTTCGGTCATTACCCAACCTTCATGACCATAGGTGAGGGTAGGAACGAAAATTGCCCGGTAGATCGAGAGTTTTGCCTTCTGGCTTAACTCTCTTTTCGTCACAACGGTACGGTAAAGCGATTGCAATACCGCACCCGCTGCTCCGATTCTCCGGCCAATTTCCCGCTCCCATGTCCCCTCACTCGTGAACAAGACCCCGAGGTACTTGAACTCCTTCACTTGGGTTATGTTCTCATTCCCTACCCGGAGTAAGCACTCCATCGGTTTCCTACTGAGAACCATGGCCTCAGATTTAGAGGTGCTAATTAGCATCCGGACACAGCTCTCGCTTTGGGCATACAGCGATTGGATAGCCCTAAGAAGGGAACCCTTCACCCCATACTCCCTCAGCAGACCCCTGGGGACCCGGTCATATGCCTTCTCCAGATCCACAAAACACATGTAGATCCTTGCGAGAGTAAAGAGCTGGTCCGTTGTTCCACGACCAGGACGGAATCCGCATTGTTCCTCCTCAATCTGAGGTTCGACTATCGGCTGAACCCTCCGTTCCAGCACCTTGGAGTAGACTTTACCAGGGAGGCTGAGAAGTGTGATACCCCTGTAATTGGCACACACTCTCTGGTCCCCCTTTTTAAACAGGGGAACCACCACCCCAGTCTGCCACTCCTTGAGCACTGTCCCCGACTTCCACGCAATGTTAAAGAGGCATGTCAACCAAGACATCCCCTCCACACCCAGAGCTTTCAGCATTTCTGGACGAACTTCATCAATCCCCGAGGCTTTGCCACTGTGTAGTTGTTTGACATCAGCCTCCACCTCTGCCTCTACCATAGAGGGCGTGTTAGTCGGATTCAGGAGTTCCTCAAAGTGTT
>JAFFST010054101.1:72563-89224 GCA_022414735.1 Noturus placidus
ATCCTCACTTAACTTCCGGAGAGAGTTTGCTGCACTGAAAGTAAAGGGGGCACGCCCAATTTTTTAGTTTTTTATTTGTTGAAAAAGTTTGAAATATCCAATAAATTTGGTTCCACTTCATGATTGTGTCCCACCTGTTGTTGATTCTTCACAAAAAAATTACAGTTTTATATCTTTATGTTTGAGGCCTGAAACGTGGCAAAAGGTCGAACAGTTCAAGGGGGCCGAATACTTTCGCAGGGCACTGTATATATAAACATAAGGTGTAACATATATACAGTGTATATATAAACTATATATCTACAGCAATGGCTGTGTGTATTAAAGACAGAAAAATTGCTACTGCACCTTTCCTTGTCACTGGGGTGGCACCATTATTTTTGTACTTCAGTATGTTCTTTAAATTTAAATTAAGTCATGGTGTACCTTTGAACAAGATTTAAGTTAGTTAATTAGACCATAATTACTGTAAAGGATACAGCTTTAAAAAAGGTACACTGTATGCATCTTTCTAGGTTAAAAAAAGCATACTAAAATTTGAAGTATCATCAAAGCAATAAGGAAAAGTACAATTTAGTACCCTTTCTTCCTGAACGTGTCATAACTGATAACAGACATTTTTGGTGATGTTTAAAACAATATATGTATGATCAATATTGTGAAATTATTTATAAAGACTGATAAAAAAAACACATATATTCCATTTCGAGCCAATCAATGAATTATAATGCGTTTGTAATTATCTGCATGTCTATATGAATGTCTCCCAAATTGCCATATTCTATTTATTACCTAAGCCATAAGTGTCTAACCAACCATATATAGTCCCTCCCTAATGCTTCATAGTTTGGATGCAAATTTTGTGCATCACTATATTTATATGAAATCTCAGGCCCATTCAAATATTCAAATATTCGAAGATTCAAATATCTTTGTTAAAACAAACAAATAAATAATAAATAAATGACAATTTATTAACTGTTCTACTAGCGACTTCAATACAAAACTATTTCATACAAACTAATACGTTATATTCTGTGCATTGGCTTATCTGTGACACCCATTTTAAGCATCATTGTTGGTATATTCAGGGTGGAATAAGCATAAATCTTATATAATGCTCGGATTGAGCTGGGCGATTCATGTTCAACATTGAGGTTGAATACCAATCACTAGAAGATTCAAAACAGGAAGCTGAGTGTATGTGGGTATGACTATGAGACTACACAATAAAATCATCTAATGTTAAAAGAATACGCAGCTATTAATGAGTGATATGTTTTACAATTCAGAACAAGGCTCCAGTGTCGGTTTATTAAATCGGTCAAAAACAGCAAAAATCATGGAGACAGTATGAAAGCAGACATGAGCCATGTGATCAAAGTGGTGATGAAAAACATCAATCAATTGACATGAGAGCAATGACAGATGTATCAAATTAGGGCATCAGTTTTATGAGGGGAAATTTATAGTCTTAAAAATTAAATAATAGCTTCAGCCTGACATGGCTGTTATAGACAATACAAATGGCTTGAAGCAATTTAATGCCACCCTGTATTAAATGTATTAGAATTTTGTAACATTCTGTTTTGCTATCAAGTAAGTCAAATCTACTATGCCTTGTAAAGGGCATAATATTTGGAGAAGAAAAACAATGGACATTGTTTAATTCACAATCACAGAGGAAGGCTAAGATTTATATGTGTGTGTGTGTGCGTGTGTGTGTGTGTGTGAGTGAGAGAGAGCGAGAATTGTATCTTTTTGAGTGTGGATTGACTTGTTCTGAAGAGTCAATGCACTCTGATCAGAGGAGACAGCTAAGATTGATGAGGTATATGCATATGGTAATCCCCATCCTGTTCTTCTAATGGAGCACACTCTGATAAGTGTCAGTCTGTGCCAGGAATGATGTGTGGAGGTAAGCAGATCTCAAACTTGGTGACACTCTCATTCACATCACAGCGAAAATGCATATTGAATAAGACTCTATAGGTCTAGTCTATATATTTCACAGCTTAATGCATCAATTACCCACTACAATGGGTAGCAGTGGTGTCTCACATGTTCCACGGCTTAATCCTGAGCACTGGCTAATTTCGGTGTGGAGTTTTAAATGTTTTCTGTCCCTCTCGGGTTCCTTCCGAGTTCTCTAATATCCTCTGACCACACAAAAACACATCAATAAGTTGATTGGCTGTGCACAATTGCCACATCTAAGGCGTTTTCCCATGTCATGCTCACATGTTTCTAGGCTTTGACTCTGTAACTAATGTTATCCGATCCTACTAAGACTTGTTAGAATTTATAGCCAACGATGGTTAATCTATTACACACTATTTGGCCAATTTCAGCTATAACCACATCCAGCCTCTTCTGGGAAGGCTTTCCCCTAGATTTTGCAACATGGCTGTGGGCATTTGTGGTCATTCAGCCAGAAGAGCATTAGTCGCTTTGTTAATTACAGTTACATTTATATATATTCAAAGCGCTTTACTAGTATGGGGGAAGGGGTGATCTCTTCAATAACGACTAGTGTGTAGCATCCACCTGGATGATGCGGCAGCAGGAATAATGCGCCAGAACGCCCTCCACAAACCAGGTATTAGTGGAGAGGAAAGAGTGATGTAGCCAATTCAGGGACAGGGATTATTAGGGGGCCATGATCGAGAATGGTCAATGGGGGAATTTTGCCGGGACACCGGGTATACCCGTACTCTTTTAATAAACAATGAGTTTCTGTAATAAACAATGAGTAGTACTGTTTTACAGTATAGTGTCCCCGTCACAATACTGGGGCATTAAGCCACACACCCACAAGGTGAGCACCACCTGCTGGCCTCATTAATACCACTTCCAGCAGCAACCTTTGTTTCCCCCAGGAGTTATCCATCCAGCTCAACCCTGCTTAGCTTCAGTGGGAAACCAGGCAAGAACTGCAAGGATATATGGCTCTGTTTTGGTCACAGATGTCAGATGAGATGGTGTAGTATCAATTTTCCACATATTATGTTACAACAGTAACAAACATCTAAAGATCAGCAAATACTCACATGCAGCAAAACTCCCAAGAGCAATAAGACATGAGACCAGTGAGTAGAAGTAGGTCCAGTTTATTTGTTTCAACACCAAACGAGATCCACACAAGTTGAGGGGCCCCAAGGAGTGATCTAAAAATCATGTACCAGGCTTAGTTCTTTTATACTGTTGGTCCCTGTTTAGACCCTCCTCTGATCTATTCCTGCTATATCACTAATATGGGCTTTTTGCATACCATTATATTTCCCCCTATGGTTATTTCGAATACGATTATGTCCCATTTTAGGAACTTGTCACATACCATTAAATCAGCCCGTTTGTGCTTTCCCTACACCCTTATGTCTACTTTCTCACCTTTTTCCTATACCACTATGTTTGTTCTGAGTTTACATTGGTTTTGTAAAAACTGTTCTTCCATGTTCTTTCCATTTCTCATTTTGGCAGTGCTCTGATCAGTCGCTTCGTTCTTTGCATACTTATTTTGAGAGGATTTTAACTGTGGGTTTTACCTGTTGCTACTCTACTTATGGCTAAGTGCATTCCTTACTAATGAGGGATATATTTTGTATGGGGGCTTCTTTCATTAGCGTGTGTCTTTGGTGTCCTGTTTCTGACTGCTCGCTAAAGTGAGCTGAGGCTGTTGTACTTGTTCCAATGGGGCTCACTCCCCTGCTTACATTTATGTGTACTCTCCTCTCTATCCCCTTTTCAGCCCGTCGTTATCTTGCATTAACTTCCATGGAAGGTTTTGATCTGAAAACTTCTATCAGCTCTCTCACCTCCTGGCTGATCTGAATCTACTGGTTGAGGTCTTGAGCACTCCGTCTGATACATTCACTTCCCCCCCACCACCGTGCTACAGACTGAGTCCATCTAAAGTGTGTGTGGATGCCTCCACTCAGACTGATCCTCTGCCCATGCCTTCACCTCGCTCCACTGCCTACCAGGCTGATGATGATGATGATCATGATGATATGACATGCGCAGTCTCCCCTTCTATTTCTGTCAGTCCCTCATACTGTCTCCCCGTCTTATCATGGTGGATCCCCTGGCCCCACTCCTTTTTATCACCCCTTCTCTCCTTACCGTCCTGGATCACCTAGTTATAGCCCTACCAGTCCTCCCTTCCCTCAAGTGTCTGATTTTGAATAAAAGTAACTTATTCATCCATTGGTCATCATCATGTTTTAATTTCCTTCTTGTTCTAAATACAACAAAGGCCTTTCATGCACTCAGCATTCCTCTTCATCCAAGAGGTCTACAGCGGGGTAGATGTCAGTGCTCTGTGCAGACCACTTGAGTTCATCCACACCAACCTTGGAAAACTATGACTTTTTGGAGCTTGCTTTATGCACAGAGGCAGTGCCATGCACAGCATACAAATTCATTTAAGACAAGTCCAACTTCGTGTCAACAGTCTGGGGAAAACGAGATTTATAGGTGTGAAGGTCATGTCCACATACTTTTGGCTATAGTGTGTATATAAATATTTTATATCAACTATTGTCTTAAAGTCTAAATCTGTGTAAACCAATGGTTAATTAGTTATGTTAATAAGTTATCATACAATGTTCATGCATTTAGTTCATACAAATTTGAAGAAATTTGCAATCACTGAAAAGTCTGAAATGCAATCATAGTTTCAAATGTGTGCAAGTTATCATGAACCAAATTGTGTGTGTGTGTGTGTGTGTGTGTGTGAATGGTTTAGGTTAATTCAGGTTTAGTGTAACCCTTCTTACAAGGTAGTAAGAATGTACATAGGTGTAATAGTCTAAAGTAGTCTCAGAGGTTATCAGTAATATGAATCTGGACCAGAATCAGAAGATGCTAAATTGTTAAGAGCCTGAGAATTGAAGGTCAAAAAAAAAAAAAAAAAAGAATACCACACTAGAATGACAGCTTGCATAAAGTGTATTAAATACACATGGCTGGTACATACATATACACAAAACATTTATGAAAAATAACAAACTAAAATAATAAAGTGTGCACGTAAATAAATCCCTTTTTTAAATTCCATTGAGCTCAGTTCATCCTCAGCTTCACTTGCTTTTGTTGACAAGAAAGCTCAGTTACCAACATTGGGGCCTGTTTTATTTTGTTAGTGTTGTCCTACCACCATGAAGATGACCCTGGAAATCTGTCTAAAGTCAAAGTCACAAACCCAGTTGGCTCACCACCCAGCCACCCGTACTGGGAATCTATGAATCTCTGAGAGAACATCTGGAACGTGGGGATCTGTATCACTCCGTGGAAAGGATCTCTGCACGATCTCTCCAACTCTTTACCAAAAACTGACTTATAAATAAGGCCAGATACGTTCTCTCAATTACCATTCAGTGAATAAATGGACTGCTACAGGCTACTATAAAATAAAATGAAATAATATTTCAGTACACCTATAATGTAAATGTCAAAATCTCTCTCTCGTTGTACAACAGCTCTGATGTTTCTTCTCAGGTATCAAAACTATATGAATTTCTCTCCAGTATCCAAAGTACATTTACATCATTCATAAAAACACATTTCTAATTCAAGTTGTATGAAACCTTAGTAAAATTAGCAGTATGAAGAATAAAACTGCATGAATTGCATGTAAACATTAATCAACTTGTATTTCATTTAAATTAGAGGCATTAAGGTGTTAACGTGCTTATTTATCCCCCTCTGCACCGGTAGCGGTGAAAAGATTGCACTAAAAATTGTACCTCTTTAATCTCCAGTAAACACAGTTAAATCCACAACTTTTAACATCATTATGTAAAAACATTATTTAACATTTAGCAACAGTAGGGAAAATTAACCTTTCTTTTTTTTAAACCTACAAACAAAATAATTAGTTGTTTTAAAAAGGCATTAAACAGAAGTCTGCTAGCCTATTGTGGCTAATTACCATATTAGCATTTGAATACAGCAGGCTCACATTAGCTTTCCACAATTAGCACCTTTCCATTGCTTACCCATTAGCGCCGATTTAGCATAAATGCTAGAGTACTCATAGTAAACTCAGCAGGCTAGGTTAAATACAAATTGACACCAAAAGCCTGAGGCCTGTTAGCATGGATGCTAGTGAACTCAGAGGCCTAGCGCCAGGTTAACAACTCACCATTTTAGTGGAATTCACTGCCTCCGTGACAACAGTGGATTCAGGCACAGCTCTCTTTTACTCTCTATATTACAACAAGGTATAGTCAGTATAAGCAATAACGAGTACAGAACTTGTTTAATTCACTCCATGTCGTTTTTCGTCTTATCAAGTGGATAACGCAGCCTCCTATGCTCAGGTGCAAGCGCCAAAAGAACATGCCAAGATGCTAACCTAGAGGTGTAAGTGTAATGGAGTCTAGCTGACTGCTGATTGGTCAACTCACTGCCTCATAGAGTTCACCCATTTGCTCGCTTACAAATCCATTAAGGATAATATGAAGATCAAAGTTAACCCTTTTGTGACTTGGTTAGACAGCTAAATCGTGTTTCTCATTATTAAACTTGCGCTACATTTAGCATTTTTTGTGCTTTTCCTTGTTTGGTAGAGTTCCTCCCAAATTTCTACTATATAGAATTTTGATAATTAATATTCAAGGGAAACTATTTAACGTGGTCTCACATTTGCCCATTTATAATAATTTATGTGAGTCCAGTTGCATGAAATCCATCTAAATCCAACCAGACACATCTCCCTCATCCAAATTGAATGATTTTCTCATGTATTTATAAACATTTTGATACTAATATTTAAAATAACACTATGGGAACAAGTATACCCACTCAGTCATACCGAGGGTACAACCTGTTCAAAAAGACCCAAGCCCGAGGGTCAGTGCAAGTGTAACCTACTCGTCAAGGGCAGGTCACTCACCGGGGTATTACAGAGTGTGATGAACGTAATGAGTAGTCGAGATACCTAGAAGGTCGGAAATGGGCCAGATCAAAAGACTTTAGATTCATTCGATGGAGCCATGAGTTGGATGACAACAGTGAAGTAATATGCCAGACACACAAATTAAGTTAACTTCATATATTCTATAAAATACCCAATAGGAACAAATATAACAGTAAGGAAATAAAATAAATCAAATAAATAACAAATTAGAATCCCAAACTTACTAAACAATTATAGGAAAACACAGTATATGTACACTACACAATTATTAAGGTAACACGACATCTTTCAAAAAAGTGGTACTCAAATCAGATCACACAGAACTACTAACTTATAGTAACTAAACTCGGGTCTTGGCGAGACAGAGTTCACAGTTCCTCATTTTAGCGAGTACTGAGTAAGTGCAGTCTGAGTGTCCTCCTCCAAAGTAAACAAGTGTCAATGTGCACACAGTTCCACCTGATCCCTTGGGCCAAGGGATAAATCAGGGATACATTTTAAATTATTAAAAATAAATCAAAGCTCTCAGGTGCAGTGTGCTGAAATTTCAACCTCCTAGCTGCAATCAGGTTCTAGGTCAAGTGAGGTTGGCTTGCCATCCATTAATGGAACAGTTTCTCCGAGGTTATCCAGAATCTTCGCCGACAGGTCAGACTACACCGTATCCGCGGTCAATCAACATCTGAACTCAACATTAAAACCTGACCTACATGAGATAGGTCACATAAAATTACTTAACAACTAACTATTAACATGGTTAGCATAACTGGAGTTAATATCAATAACTCAGTAACCAAATACATAATACACTTAATAATTTAACTGCGTGAATGTAGGGCATGAAAACTAGCTATCCACTAACATTCACTAAAATCAGTGTTTCAACAGTTACTAAGCCTCTAGGCGTAACAGTTCATACACTCAATTTAACATTCAACATAAAATACAATTAAAACTTACAGCTCAAGGAGCTACTCCAATTACGAGTGGTAGCAGCCCTAAATACAGAATACCATGAAATATCCTGTTTATCAGTTAATATATACACAATTTATTTACAAAGATAAGGCACCTTAGCCGTTATCTTACAGCTCACAGCTAGCATACACCAACACGCCGTTTATGCCAAGGTCAATAATCTAAAATAGCGGCTGTTGCATATAAGTTGATGAATATAAACTCACCAGTGGAAGAGGATGGCACATTACTCTAGAATGCCTGCCAACTTAAACTCTTTCGTGGCACTCTATACTGTTGGTAATTCACACCAGCATCAACATACCGCTACGATGACTCAGTTGCTACTGGCATCTCTTCCTATCTCCCTCACTAGCTGAGAGGCGGCTCATTCCATTGGCTGGAATGTAGCAACTTTCACTCCTACAGGCTGATGTCCTAACAGCACCCTGACCTCATATTGGATGATTCTAATATTCAGTCAGGACTTATTTATTTATTTAATCAATTTATATCCAAGTTTTACCCCTGGGTTACACAACACACTCGAGCCCATGGTGGAATGCATATCCAGGTTGTAATAAAGGATGTGTGTTGTGTAGACCAAACTGCACCAGCACACACATCATGTGAGGATACCCTTTCGGACAAAGCCTTCACTGAGGCGACCACCCTAGTGGAATGAGCCCTTATGCCCAGAGGCATAGCGAGACCGTGTGGCTCAAAAGCAATAGAGATTGCTTCCACTATCCAATTAGAGATTTGACACAGCATTACCTCTACTATTGCCACCAAAGCAGACCAGCAGCTACTCCGACTTACGCCACTGGCCGGAGTGGTGGACATAAGTACAGAGAGCCCTTACTGGATACTGCAGGTGCATTCTCTCTTGTTCTTGTGTGGGGAATGGAGGAGGGCAGAAAGCCTGCAACACCACAGGGTGGGTAGCCTATGTAGTCAGGGTGGGCAGCCAATGTAGGAATTTAATCCGGCCTAGGATACTGAAAGGCCTTGGCTAATCCAGGGCCAAAGTCAAGGCAGGAAGGGGCAACAGAGAGAGCTTGTAGATCTCCTACTTGCTTGAGAGATGCCAGGGCCAGCAGAACAGCAACCTTTAGAGTCCGAAGCTTCTCAGACCCTGACCCTAAAGGGCTCAAATGTGGTCCCTGACAGACTTTCCAGGACCACAGAAAGGTCCCAGGAAGGTATGCGTGGCCTGCAGATGGGCCTCAGCCACCTGACACCACACATGAACCTCGAAGTTAGAGGACTGTAGCTATTGTGCAGTTCACTGGGTCTAACTGGCATTCCTCACACCATAAGAGAAAATGCCACCACATGAGTGTGTACAATTTCCTTGTAGATGGTTCTCTAGTGTTTAACATTGTCTCCACAACCTCAGCTGTGAGAACAGAATCTATGAGCTGGTGCCCCTCAGGGGCCAGACCCACAGTTTCCATAATTCTGTCCATGGGTGATAAATCAGCCCTCCAGCTTGAGACAGTAGATCCACTCCAAGGGCTCAAATGGGGCACCTGAAAGACCTTCCGGGACCACAGAAAGGTCCATGGAAGGTATGCGCAGCCTGCAGATGGGCCTTAGCTGCCTGACACCATGCATAAACCTCAAAGTTAAAGGATGTTTGACACACAGAGGCTCCATCAACTGGGGTGTGGCTGGCCGAAATGGCGGCCACATAAACCCTGATTGTAGAAGGATACCACCCCGCTGAGAAACGTTCTTGTAAGAACACCAGGACTGTAGCTATTGCACAGTTCACTGGGTCGACAGTGGATCCCTGTGGATGGGAATCTCACACGGAGTGCCATCTAGCAAGGATATTATCTCATCATTTTATCTCATTTTATCACATTATCTCATTTAGATCTATCATTACAAACAAGTCCTCAAACTGAATCTGTGGAACGAAAAGTTTGGGCATCAACATATTGAACTTGTATGTCCGAAGAGTACAGTTCAGATGACGCAGCTCTAAAATTGACTCAATACACTACCTTTTCTTGCTGACCCGGAAATGATGGCTGTAAAAACCTCCCTCCCTCAGGGAACAGGGTAAGTGTTCTATGGCCCCTTTGTCCAAAAGGGATCTTACTTCCTGCGCTAACACCTGGCTCTGGTCTGTGCTGACCACTGTCGTGAGAACACCTCTGAACCGGGGGGGGGTTGTCAAGCTCCACATCCCATCTGAGAGAAAGCATCATATTTTTGTTGCCCAGTGACAGCTCACTGACGAGAGCACACTGTAAACTTGTTAAAGCCTTGGCTATGGCTGGCCCTACAATATCACTGGGGTCTAACTGTCCAACAACCTTCTGTCTCCTAATACGTCCCTCCATGGCCCCTCAGGACTGCTCTTCTTTGCCTGCTTGGCCTTTATGATTATTCTCAGATCAGGCCTGATAGCAGACCACAACTGTGGCTGTTTGATGGTTCCCCTCGCTGTCTGTGTGGATTGGCGGACTGCCATGCTCACCTTCTGAGTCTGCCACAGGCAAAAGTGTTGGCCCGGGCTCCACTCGTGGATGCCAGGGTGAACTCTACACTACGGGGATGGAACTGGCTGAATGCCACCATATGTTGAGCTTACTCAGTAGGTCTGCTTGGTAGGCCTGCAACACTGTCATTGTCTGCAGTGCTCACACGCCAGACTACTACTGCATAGGACTTGCCCACCAATGCCACGGTGGCCTTATATGGTGGCTTGAATGGCAAAGCCCTAATTACCTGCCGTTGATGGAAAGGTAGCTCAAAAGTGTCTCCTCCACCATCAGCATAGCTAAACAGCCATGGCATTCATTCCCCATAATGGTTGAATAATGCAACATCGTGGGGTTATAATAAATGGCTTATGCATGGTTTGACCCCAGAAGCCTGATATTTTGTTCACACTTCTGGAAGAAAGGGGGAGTTTTCTGCAGTGTGAGGGATTTATTTTCACTGGGGAGAAAAAAAAGCTCATCCAGCTTTAGTAATCACTTCAAGCAGCTCTTTTTATGCTGCTCTCAGTTTTTAGCACATCTTTCTGGCTCCTCGGAGTCAGTACCCACGATGAAATGGGAGCAAGCTATAACACACTTCCTGAATTCTCTCACTCATAATTTTCTTTCTCGCTCATTCCTTTTTTTCTTCTCTTTTTTAATGAATAGAAAAGTCCAGAGATTTTGAACAAAGATAAAGAGAAAATGAAGCATCTTTTTGTTAATTTACACAAACAACCGACATGCAGTCTATCGCTGAAGATAAGAAGGCTGATTATGTGGTTCACAGTTGCCATATTTATATCATGCAATGTGCTTAATTGCCATGTCACCTGATCATGGCAGGTCTACAAATAGGCATAATTTTACACAAGCTTCAGATTCTGGTCGTGTGCAAGAGGCGCTCCCATAGTGTTATGCTAAATGCAACATGGAAGATCCCTTTGAAAGGGAACACATGTACTTCTACACAGGGGTTACAGTGGAATTTGGAAGATGGTGGAACACTGAGCTTGCAATTCTGCCATGACACAAAAAAATGGTTATGAATAAAAAATCTGCCTGCCCAGAGTTTGCACCTCAGGGATAGTGGGTGTGTTTGGGTATGTGTGTGTGTTGGGGGGTGGATTATAATGTTTCTCTAATACACGTAATTCAAGTCATCAGCCTTTCATGAGATGAGGTGTGTTAGCACAGAGGGAGTCAATGTGCACTGCACAATGTTCTCTAGGTTGGGGCGGAGAACCACTGTTTTAGTTACAAGTGTATGTGATTGATGGAGGTCAAATCCATTACTGTCATTTAGCAGAATTTGTGCTGATTTATTTATTTTATAATTGGATATACATGGCCAAGCTTTAGAGTGCATATTTGGCAGTTTTGTCCCAATACACCTCCATGATGAGAACAACAAGAAGTCTTTGGGAACATTTGTATTTGGAATGGAATAGAATTGAATAGAATAGATAGAAACAACTTTATTGACAAGTATTGTTGTGCACAATTAAGTGGTGCACATTATTAAACTTTCTCTACCTTGCTTCTGTCAATTTGTCAAAATGATATTCAACCTCAGATAGTATGAGACACCAGCTTTATTACATTGAAAATCTATTTACTAATTACTATTTAGTTTGATATAATTTAATAAGTTTAATATAATATTTTTTTTAGATGATGCATCCAATATGCATTCATGCAATCTACAGAACAGTAACTAATGGTTATATTAGACTCATATTTATGATAATTTTATAATAAACAAATATACAGTATCTCACAAAAGTGAGTACACCCCTCACATTTTTTGTAAATATTTGATTATATCTTTTTCATGTGACAACACTTAAGAAATGACACTTTGCTACAATGTAAAGTAGTGAGTGTACAGCTAACAGTGTACAAATTCACACAAAATATTGACACTTTGGGCCCAATTTGGACATTTTTTCTTAGGGGTGTACTCACTTTAGTTGCCATCAGTTTAGACATTAATGGCTATGCATTGAGTTATTTTGAGGGGACAGCAAATTTACACTGTTACACAAGGTGTACACCCAATACTTTACATTGTAGAAAAGTGTAATTTCTTCAGTGTTGTCACATGAAAAGTTATAATCAAATATTTACAAAAATGTGAGGGGTGTACTCATATTTGTGAGTTACTGTATAGGTGCATCTAAAAAATTATTTATCTATGAGTGTGATCTATGAACCTATGAGCTGGTGCCCCTAAGTGCCCAGGTCCACAGTTTCCATAGTTCTGGACGAGGGTGATAAATCAGCCCTCCAGCTTGAGACAGTAAATCCCTGCAGATGGGAATCTTCCAAGGAGTACCGTCGACCAAGCAAAACTATCTCCGAGAACCATATTTAAGCTGGCCAATAAGGTGCTACTAGCAGCAGACATAGACGGTATTGTTGAACTCTCGTGAGAACTTGGGGGAGCACAGCGATTGGGGGAAATACATATAGACGTGACCTCGGCCATGTGTGTACCATGACGTCAAGCTCCAATGGTGCAGGAAGAGTGAACCACAGGGGGCAGTGTGTTGTATCCTCAGAGGAAAACACATCCACTTCTCCTTGTCTGAACCTCCGCCATATGGACTCCACCACTTGTGGATGGAGCCTCCAACCCCCAGGCCTCAGCCCCTGCCTTGACAGGATGTCTGCCCCTACATTCCAGCTGCCTGAAATGTACATTGCACTGAGGTTCAACCTGAGTCTCAAGCTCCTCATGTGGGTGAGAGCAACATCTCAGTGTTGAACCGCCTGTTCCCTGGATCATGCTAGAGTTAACCAGTCATCCAGGTAGTTTAGTACCTGGATGACCTGGAGTCGAAAGCGAGCCAGAGCAGCATCCATGCACTTTGTGAAGGTTTGAGGGGATAAAGCTAGCCCAAAGGGAAGAACCCAAAATTGGTATGTGTTGTCTATACGCAGGAACTTCCTGTGACTGGGCGATATCCCTATGTGGAAATATCCATCTTTCAGGTCTATGGTCACAAACCAGTCCTCGGACTGAATGTGTGGAACGATAAGTTTGAGCATAGCTGTAATCGTTCAATTAATTCAATTCAGTTTCATTTGAAGAGTGCTTTTTACAATTTACATTGTCAGAAAGCAGCTTTACAGAAATATATCAATTTCCAATCTAAATTTTAAATTGATAAATTTGTCCGTAATGAGCAAGCCAGAGTCAATGGCGATGATTGCAAGGAAAAACTCCCTGAGATGATATGAGGAGGAAAACTTGAGAGAAACCAGACTCAAAAGGGAACCCATCCTCATCTGGGTAACAGTGGATAGTATAATTATAAATAAATCAATTCTATAACTGTGTGTACATGATAAAACAAAAGTGCAGCTGTGTAATCAGGAGATTCACCACAGTCTCAATGTGAAGTCTATTCTGCTGAACTCATGCACTGTCCACTGATAGAGACCCGGAGGCAAAAAGACAGCACCAAAACTGCCCAGATCAGTTGCAGTCCAATACCATCTCCACAGCTTCCAAGTGTCCCTAGGCTGTCCATATGGGGCCATCCTCAGCAACAGTGACTGGCCTCCAAGTGACGAGAAATCCAGAAACAGGGCACAATGATGGTCCAGGCCAGCCTGGAGAGCAGAACGGTTCATGACCACTGCTATCCCAGGAGCAACACGTGTAGAGCGTTGATATCATCCAAAGTTTTCGCAGGTGTTGGCACCATCTGGAATCTTTGTAGCAGCTGGTTTTGAGCTGGAGCTGGCACATTCACTGATTACAGGAACAGGAAACAAATGGAGAAGGATTAGTGTGGCTGCTGTTCATTGAATTTCAGGTAGAGATGACCATGTGCCTTTGTTATATATATATATATATATATATATATATATATATATATATATATATATTTTTTTTTAATCAGAGATGACTGCATAGCTAGGTTATAAGATGGGTTATATAAATTCTAGATTAAACACATGTGTTTTAATCTAGATTTAAACTGAAAGAGGGTGCCTGAACTCCAAACATTTTCAGGCAGGCTATTCCAGAGATTAGGAGCTAAATGTAAAAAAAGCTATTTTGCTATCCTCTGTATTATCAAAGTTTTGTGACTTTATAGAGCATGGAGGATTTTTACATGATAGAAGACTCATTAAATATAAAGGAGCTTGGCCATGTACAGATAATAAAACTGGGGTATAATAAAATGTGTTCATATTTTTGTGATTTGGTAAGAACTCTAGCAGCTGATTTTGGACTAATTGTAGCTTATTATTGAGGATGCAGAACAACCACCAGTGCATCACTGTTATGAATCGAGGCGGAAGTCAGAAGCAGGTGCAGGTCGAAGTCTTTATTCCTTTGCAAAATTATCAAACACACACATGGACTTAGAAAGCCCTCAGTACATATTCCCAAATGCTAAAAGGTATTAACGAAACTAAAAATACTGAAGATTCTCCGGGTACTACGGATACTTCGGGTAATAAGGATACTAAGTTATAATGATAATACTGTGCGAAGTGACATTTAAATAAGGAATCTAAATAAACAAACTATGCACACCTGGTACAGATTAGACACGTCATTAATACAAACAATACGGCTGTGGCTCAGTCGGTAGAGCGGGTTGTCCACTAATCGTAGGGTTGGTGGTTCGAATCCCGGCCCGGGTGATCCCATGTCGAAGTGTCCTTGGGCAAGACACTGAACCCTAAGTTGCCCCCAATGGCAAGCTAGCACCTTGCATGCAGCTCTGCTACCATTGGTGTGTGTGTGCTCTTGTAAGTCGCTTTGGATAAAAGCGTCTGCTAAATGAATAAAAATGTAATACAAAACCAGGAAGTGCATAACCAAAGAAGAAAAAGTCACGTGTCTAGTCCCCGGCTGCACCACAGTGCCATCCACTGGCGAGGCATGACAATTACAATAATCTAGTCTTGAGGTCATGAATGCATGAACTAGTTTTTCTGCATCAGAAACAGATAAGATGTTACATAGCTTTGCAATATTTCTAAGGTGGAAGAAGACTATTTTTTACCAGGGAAATATGATTTTCAAATGGCATGTTGCTGTCTAAGATAACACAGGTCTTTAATAGTAGTGGATGAAGTAACCATACATCCCTATAAATATCAAGATAAAAATTTTAATATTTTACTTCATGTGTACTGAATATATAAACGTTCCGATTTTTTTTAATTAAATTATGGGAAACAAACAAAAAAAAAAAAACTACTAACTTTTCCACGATATTTTGATTTTTTCAGATGCACCTGTATACATCATTAGCTTGCTGGAATTTTTGTCCACTTTTCCATGCAATATTATTTCAGTTGCTAGATATTTGAAGTTTTCTTGCATGTACTGCTCATTTCAAATCTCCCACAACACTTCAATGGAATTCAAATCTGGGCTTTGACTATGCTATTCCATAACTATATATCTTCTTTTTGAGACATTCCTTGGTGGATATGATAGTGTGTATACTTTCAGTTTAACTTAAACTTTTGGACAGATGACCTCACATTATCTTCAAGCATTGTTTGATATGATTCAGAAGACATAGTTGAATTAGCCACTATGTATGTAAGTTGTCCAGTCCCTAAGGCAGCAAAGCAACTCCAAACCATAACATTTCCAACAATGTGCATCCCACTTTGTATGAAGTTCTTCTCCTGAAAAGCGGTCTTTGGTCTGTGACAAACGTGTCTGCTGTTACTCTATCTTTCGATTTCAAATGGCCTGGTCTTTGCCTATATGTTCACTGGCAAACTGCAGTCTTGTGCTAATGTTCTTTAATGTTACGCGCTAAAATTTAATGTTACAAACCAGTCTAGGTTGACCCGCACAGAGTAACCGGCTCGGGAATTCGCGTTGATTGATTCTTTTTAAGTGTAGGTGAAGGAGCCAAGAAAATACAGCTACACCAGATTGTTCAACAATTGAGGTATATTCAGTAACACAGAATATTTCTATACAGGTGTTGTGTATATATAAATAAACCAGCATACCTTCAGGGTGGGCCAAGGCCAAAATAACAAACAAAAGGGTTCTAATTTTAGTCAGCTAACTTGCCTAAAAGGAAAGAAAAGAAAATACAACTTTCTTGCCTAACTACCTAAACACAAAACAAAGACAAAAACAGAACCCCCTCCCAAAATAAATGGCAGCCACACCCCTCTGCCAGTGCACCACGTGAACACACAAATACACAAGTCTAGAGAATATAGAAAGATTTAGGGATAACCAAACTCGGAGTCAAGAACCAGGCACAAAGTCAAAACCAGAA
>JAFFST010054101.1:150331-166039 GCA_022414735.1 Noturus placidus
TAATAAATCTTAAAAGATCTATTTATTAGATCTTAAAGTCTTAAAATGCCTGTCCTCACCGTGCTGGGATCAAAATCACTACTAACCATCTAATAAAGTAAACCATAGGGATATAAATAGTCAATTAGAGCCGGAGTGATTTCCCCTCCCCCCAAAAACCCTTACACATAAAAACACCCAAAGTCTCCAAAACCCAAAGGAGACAGCAGTGTATCCCTCTACAAATAAAGTTGTCCACACTGAGACAACCACTCGGAAAGAACGCTGAACTAACCAACCCTTACCAAAACTAAACATTTCAGTAAGAGAAATCCCCTACTGACTTCAAATCTGATAAACAGTCTGCGCACAATAACAGATATAATGTCCTTAACTTTAACTAAAAAAAAATAAAAAGAAAAAAATAAAAAGAACACGCCACTGTGCAGGTGATACAGTTCATCCTGATGTCAAGAGTTTCACATATTCTCCTGCTTCCTCCGCTGAAATGAAGTCCTTCTGGACACCGTTATGTGTAATGCGAAGCCGAGCTGGGTGAAGTATTCCATACCAAACGTTTTTCTGATTGTCATAGAGAGATGTTACTTACACCTTCCTGTTCAGGAATTCAAGGCCTGCCCATCTTCTGGCAATCGATGGTTTTTGCCATCTGTCTGTCAGTAATATATTTTTCTTTTAGTACAATATTTTAAAACAATAAGTGGTTAAATGTATGATTTATATGGACTTATATTTGCTACCTCCAGATGAACTGATTATAGATTGCCATTAATCCAAACATGGATCATACAAATTAGTTAAAAGAAGTACTACACTTGCTGGCAGTTAAGGCATCCTCATCAATACTGTTGTTGTTTTACTTCTTAGTCATATTATATTCAGTACAGATCTGACAAATGAACAAGTAATCAAAATCATAACATGGGTAACCCCGTTCAAATATTATTTACTATTTAAAGTTTATAATACTTTTATTGTATTTACTTTTTCCTAACACTACTGTTAATTGTCATCACATCCTGTAGAGAGTAATATGACTAGTGCTGTACTGCAACTACTGCAATTCTCTTTCAAAGGGAACTCAACATTGGGTGGTGACCGGGAAGGTTGGGTGAAATCACGCCTATTTATAGGCCTACCTTGGTCAAGTGACATAGCAGATAAGCATGTCATGTGACTATATAAACATGTCACCTGTGAACTATGCTGTTGGCCTTATTATCTTCATGCCACAGTGGCCTTTGAGGGGCTGGGTTTCATAAGTCTCATGGACATGGGCCATCCGGCTCAGGTCCTGAAGATCTCATATGGATCTGGAAGAGGAGCTGGAGACAAGCGCTGCTCCGTGTCTTGCTCTGTCTTCCGAGTTCGGCTCTCCACCGAATATTGGAGCTCATTTCGTGACTCCTCCTTCCATTATGGAAAGCCAAAATATTTTGCACCAAAAATGGAGAGCAGCTCTCAAGCATATAAAGAACTGCTTAAAGTGATTAATAGGACAGTAGAAAAACTTAATCTTGACTGGCCCGGGGAAGAGGAAGTGGCTCATAGCAGGCTGGTTGAGTGCTTTTTCCACAGTGAAAATAAATCTCCATCACACCGCAGAAAACTCCCCTTATTTGCAGAAGTTCTTCTGGGGAAAACCATACACTAACTGTGTTTATAACCCCGTGTCGTTGAATTATTTTGCCAACAAGGGGAATAAACAGCATGGGTATTTGGCGATGCCAAATTTGGAAGAGGCACTTGCGAGCTACCTCTCTCCATCGACGGCAGGATATTTAGGAGGGCTGGTTTGTAAGGCCATGTAGGCCATGTAAGGCCACCTCTGTGTTGATTGGCAAAGCGTATGCGGCAGCGGGTCTCGCTTATGGGTTACGGGACGTGCAACCGGAATGTGGGGGCAGACATCCTGTTGAGGCAGGGGCTAGGGCCTGGAGATTATAGGCTCCACCCAAAAGTGGAGGTTTGTGCTTGCGGAAGTGAATGTGTTAGAGATAAAACACTGCCCACTGTGGTTCACCCTCACTCCTCCTGAAGGATGCACTTTTGCTGGTCCTGACATCTCTCAGGTGAGTAGCAGATCTACAAGCTCTCTCTGTTGCCCCTTCATGAATTGACTTTACCTCTGTATTAGCCAAGGCCTTCCTAAATCATAGGCCAGATTATATTCCTAAAGTGCCTACATCTGCTGCCCAGCCAGTTATGAGACCTCATGTCAATCATTTTGTGTGAAGTTGACTCTTCATTTCTGCTCTGTTTTAATAAAAAAAATCTTTTTACTTTTCGGTCCCTTTAAAAAAAAAGAAAAAAAAAGAAAAGTATGAGTGAGAGAGAATTCAGGAAGTGTGTCATGTGTTGCCCTCATTTTATTACAGAGATGGACAGACACTTTCTGTGTGAAGTGTCTGGTGATGGAGCATGCCACAGTGGCCTTTGAAGGGGCTGGGTTTCATAAGTCTCATGGACATGGGCCATCCGGCTCAGGTCCTGAAGATCTCATATGGATCTGGAAGAGGAGGAGCTGGAGACAAGCGCTGCTCCGTGTCTTGCTCTGTCTTCCGAGTTCGGCTCTCCACCGAATATTGGAGCTCATTTCGTGACTCCTCCTTCCATTATGGAAAGCCAAAATATTTTGCACCAAAAATGGAGAGCAGCTCTCAAGCATATAAAGAACTGCTTAAAGTGATTAAGTTTTTCTACTGTCCTAGTAATCTTGACTGGCCCAGGGAAGAGGAAGTGGCTCATAGCAGGCTGGTTGAGTGCTTTTTCCACAGTGAAAATAAATCTCCATCACACCGCAGAAAACTCCCCTTATTTGCAGAAGTTCTTCTGGGTAAAACCATACACTAACCGTGTTTATAACCCCGTGTCGTTGAATTATTTTGCAAACAAGGGGAATAAACAGCATGGGTATTTGGCGATGCCAAATTTGGAAGAGGCGCTTGCGAGCTACCTTTCTCCCTCGACGGCAGGATATTTAGGAGGGCTGGCTTGTAAGGCCACCTCTGCGTTGATTGGCAAAGTGTATGCGGCAGCGGGTCTCACTTATGGGTCACTGCATACAATGGCCTGCTAGTATGCCTGATCAGACTTCACAATTCACAATGCTCAGTTCTTGGCTTTCTCTTTTCTCAACCAATAGGATTTGGGTTTCAGAGCCTCAGTATTCTGGGTAGGCCACTGCAGATCTGGAGGAGGAACCAGAGATGAGCACTGCTCTATCTCTTGCTCTGTCCTCCTGATCTGACTCTCCACTTCTGGGTTTTGGAACTCGCGCCAGGATACTCCTTTCAGTATAGAGTGTCAACCCACTCTCTTTAATGCCGACGAGACAGAGAGGGGAGCCAGTGCACAAAAAAACAGAGATCAGCTCTTAATCATATTAAGATCTGCTTGAAGTTATCACTAAGGCTGTAGAAATTTTTAATTTAGACTGGTCAAGGGAAGAAGAAGTGGCTCATAGCAGGCTGGACGAGCACTTTCTCCCCAGTAAAATTATAAACTTCCACACACCACAGAATTGCAGAATTAGCTTGACAAAGGGGGGGAATTAGGCCTGACGCAGTGGTGGAGCTTCACGAGGCCACGGATTTGTCTCTTCGGGTGGACAAGCAAATGGCCCATCACATTGGCAATTCAATTGCAAGCTTGGTCAGACTGGAGAGGCATCTATGGCTCAACTTCTCAGGAATTGGAGATAAGTCTCTCTGTTGGATGCACCCATTAAACATTCCAGCCTGTTTGGCATTGCAGGTAAACCATCACTGAAAGCTTTCACAGGGTGAAACAGCAAACGGTAAAGTAGAGCCCCGGCCAGAACTAGTGTTAAAGAGGCACAGATGCGACTGCGGTGGCCCGCCTCCCACTGCGGAAAGCCAGGGGTCGATATGCTCGATCTAAGAATTAACATTAACGCCAAGCAAGCAAAGAATGAGCAATCCTGATGGGCCGTGGAGAGAAGTATCAGGGGATGTGAGGTTTTTAATGCAGTTAGCCCCCAGTATTACTATTACAATCCCCTAAGGTCAGTGAGCTGTCACAAGGCAATGAAAATCTGATACTTTCCCTCTGACAGAATGTGGAAAAGTTTACATCACTAATAGACCATCTAGCAGCATGGAAACTACTGTCAAATGTGTCTCCATGGGTTCTGCCACCATAGAAAAGGCTTATGGAATCCAGTTCAGAGCTCAAACCCTTGGTTCAGCGGTGTGCTCACCACAGTATTTAGCACAGAGCAGAGCCCAAAGTTAATTCAGGAAGTAAGATCTCTCTCGGACAAAGGGGCCACAGAACATGTACCCCTTCCTATGAGGGAGAGAGGTTTTACAGACATTATTTCCTGGTACGCAAAAAAAAAAAAAAAAAAAAATGATGGGAGTATGCAGCCAATTTTAGATCTTCGTCTCCTGAACCATACAGGTTCGATGTTGACACACAGACTTATCATTGCACAGATTCAGTTTGAGGACTGGTTTGTGATGATAGATCTAAAAGATGCATATTTCCACACAGAAATATTGCCCAGTCACAGGAGATTCCTGAGGTTCATGTTTAGAGGCGTACTACTATCGTTTTCTTCCCTTCAGTCTAGCTTCATCCTCTTACACCTTCATAAAGTGCATTGATGTCACACTAGCTCCCTTTGACTCCAGGGCATACATGTAGTAAATTACCTGGCCAACTGGATAATTTTAGCACGATCCAGGGAGTTGGCAATTCAACATCATAATGTTGTTCTTGTTCATAGGACAAGCTTGGAACTCAGGCTGAACTCAAAGAAAACATTTGTATGTGATTCCACTACAAAGAGGGTGTATCTAGCCCCAGCATGCATAGGGTCGATCCCATCAACATTGGGCAAGACAAAGCTGCATATGGACATCCCCTCAAGACTCTACAAGAGACTTTTGGGGCTTATGGTAGCAGCTGTTATCATCATGCCATTGGACCTATTGCACATGAGGTGATGCCTACATGATCTGAGGATTTGGAGTTGTCCCCAGTTTCTAGCATCGGGTCACACTCTAGGGACGTCTCCTTGTCGCAAGACAATAATGACAGACAGGTCTCTGGAGAGGCCCTCATCAAGAGTGGCATATAAGTCACCTAGAAACGTAGGCAGCATAGCTCACCATGTGTTATTTGTGACAGAAAACTACAGCAGTGGTCTCATATATCAACCACAAGGGAGGGTTACGTCCATGCCCCCTGTTCACTACTTCTTTTCTGGATAGAGGGAAAGTTTTTGTCATTGAGTGCAATGTACGGGACGTGCAACCGGAATGTGGGGGCAGACATCCTGTTGAGGCAGGGCCTAGTATATATATATATATATATATATATATATATATATTCTTGAAACTATTAGTCCTTGTTCTAGTGTATCTGTAACGTCTCCCAGAAGGCCTAAGATTAAGAAAAGATCAGAGCCAGGGTGAGAGCTGTCCTTAATGATGGTTTTCCCTCTGCTGAGGCAACAGGAGGTGGAAATATCCATCAGGGAGGGGAGAGGGCAGCCAATGATCTTCTGTGATGCTCTTCTTACTTCTTTATCCAGGCACATGTGAGTGGGGGAAGGCCGAGAGTGACCAATCTGGTGATGAGAATATGCAGAACGATTGTATTAAAAGCCGAACTATAATCCACAAAAAAAAAAAAAAAACAGCCAGGTGTAGCTCTGTTGCTGCTCTATATGGCTCAGTGCGGAGTGGAGAGCTACAGCGATAGCATCCTCTGTGGATCTGTTTGCGCGAAATGCAAACTGATACAAATTGAAGTCTGGGGGGAGGTAGTCCTTAATGTGCTGAAAAAACAATCTCTCAAAGCACTTCATAATAACTGGTGTGAGGGCCACAGGACGATAATCATTTAGGCAAGTGGTGGGAGACCTCTTTGGCACTGGAATAATTGTGGCTGATTTTAGGCAGGGTGGGATGACTGCTTGTGCCAGAGAGAGATTGAAGATTCTGGTAAAGATGTAGTCGAGCTGGTGGGCACACAATCTGAGCACTATACCAGGTACTCCGTCTGGGCCAGCAGCCTATCTGGGGTTCACTGCCAGAAACATCCGTCTAACATCGTATTCCCTCATAGTAAGTAGAGTGGTGCAGAAAACAGGAGGGGATGGTAATAGAGGGGATGGTAATAGAGGCTGAAGGTGCAGTTCACAGGTGCCATTTATTTGTCACATGACACACTTAATTGCCACGTCTCCTAATCACAGCAGGCCTAAAAATAGGCATGATGTTACACAAGCTTCAGATACTGGTCACACACGAGGGTGCTTCCCACAGTGTTGAGCACATGCAACATCTCTTTCCCTTCTTAGGAAACAGGTTTACATGTGTAACCCAGATGTTTCTTTTTCACTATTACGACAAATAAAATAGATACATCCATGCCTTTATTCCTAATACAGAGTGCAAGAAAGGAAATAGCAACACAGTCGCCAGGTTTTGACTGGATGCAAATCTGGGTGTCATCTGCATAAAAAAAATATATAATTAAGAACAAGAGATCTTAAGGGCCGACCAAGGGGAAACATGTAAATGCTAAAAAATAAAGGGCCCAAAATCGATCCCTGAGGAACGCCACATTTAACCATGACAATAATGGACCTACATCCACCCAAGGAAACAAACTGCTTACTATCCAAAAGATATAACTTGAAGCAGTTTAATGCAGTATCAGTAACACCAAATACTGTTTCAAAATGAGTGAGCTGGAGAGAATGATCTACAGTGTCAAAACTGGCACATAGATCAAGAAGAATCAGAATTGACAAACAGCCAGAGTTTGAAACCATTAACAAGTCATTTGTGACTTTAACTAATGTTGTTTTAGTGCTAAGGAGTTTGCGAAAACCAGATTGAAAGGGCTCAAAAGATTGTTTACAGTAAGGTGAGTTTTGTAAGGAAGGGAATATTAGAAATGGGATGAAGGCTATTAACATTGTCCAAGCCTAAATGTGTCGTTTCAGGTAAAGGATTACAGCAGCATTTTGAAATGCTGCTGGAACAATACTAGTACACAGCGAGTCATTTATTATACTTAGGACAACAGGACACAATGAAGCAAAACATGACTTGAACAAACAGGTTTGGTTTGAAAAGGATCAACTATGGAAGTGGCAGTTTTTTATTTTTTATAGCTCATGTCAAAGTGAAACCACATAAATTGGGGAGAAATTTGAGAGACCGGTGCAAGAGAAATAAGAAGTACTAGTAGAGGAAGCAGTAGAAATAGGACTATTAAGAATGTGAGCATTGTCAAACTTGGTGCTGAAGAAATCAAGAAACCCTTTACAAAGATAATATGTAGCAGGGACAGTAGGGGGACTGTTACGTCTGAGCAATTTGTTTATGGTATAAAACAGTTTTCTGGGATTTATTTGATGATTGACAATGATCTGAAATAAATAAATAAATTTTGATAAAATATTAACATATGTCTTAGGAGGCCTTTAGACTGTAACTATGGCAGTAGTGAGTGGTTTGGAGGCACTCAGAATGAGACATGCATCAAATGAATCAAACTGGGGAATAGCCATGGGACTCATGTTGTATAGTTAATTGTGCAGTACAATGATGCTACAGTGCCTTGCGAAATTATTCGGCCCCCTTGAACTGTTCGACCTTTTGCCCCATTTCAGGCCTCAAACATAAATATATAAAACTGTATTTTTTTGTGAAGAATCAACAACAGGTGGGACACAATCATGAAGTGGAACGAAATTTATTGGATATTTCAAACTTTTTCAACAAATAAAAAACTGAAAAATTGGGCGAGCAAAATTTTTCAGCCCCCTTAAGTTAATACTTTGTAGCGCCACCTTTTGCTGCGATTACAGCTGTAAGTCGCTTGGGGTATGTCTCTATCAGATTTGCACATCGAGAGACTGAAATTTTTGCCCATTCCTCCTTGCAAAACAGCTCGAGCTCAGTGAGGCTGGATGGAGAGCATTTGTGAACAGCAGTTTTCAGTTCTTTCCACAGATTCTCGATTGGATTCAGGTCTGGACTTTGACTTGGCCATTCTAACACCTTGATATGTTTATTTGTGAACCATTCCATTGTAGATTTTGCTTTATGTTTTGGATCATTGTCTTGTTAGAAGACAAATCTCCGTCCCAGTCTCAGGTCTTTTGCAGACTACATCAATGCCTGTGAATCAAGTTTTTGAGGTTGATGACGTGGTTTAAGGTGCCATTTTATAATCATGTGACTCATGAAATGCAAAGTCACCTGACAACAGCAGGCCAATAAATAGGCATGACAGATACTGGTCACACACGAGGCGCTTCCCAAAGCATGTACCCAAACATCTTGTTACCGTCACAAAGAACAGGGTTACATACATAACTCAGAGGTTTTAAGGTGTGTATGTGTGTGTGTGTGATTGGTATACCAGGCCGTCATGTTTTTTGTATCTGTACAGTGCATCTGGAAATAATTCACATCACTTCACTTTTTCCACATTTTGTTATTTTACAGCCTTATTCCAAAATAAATTAAATTTATTATCTTCTACAAAATTCTACAAATAATACCACATACAATTTAGAAATAATAATAATAATAATAATAATAATAATAATAATAATAATAATAATAATAATAATAATAATAATAATAATAATAAAAATAAATAAAGCACATGTACATAAGTATTCATGGCCCTATGACAATACTTTGTTGAAGCACCTTTGGCACCAATTACTGCCTCAAGACTTTTTGAGTATGATGCGACAAGCTTGGCACACCTATTTATGGGCAATTTGTCCCATTCTTCTTTGCAGGACCTCTCAAGCTCCATCAGGTTGGATGGAGAGCGTCGGTGCAAAGCCATTTTAAGATCTATCCATCCATCCATCCATCCATCCATCCATCTTCAACCGCTTACTCCTTTTCAGGGTCACGGGGAACCTGGAGCCTATCCC
The DNA here is from genome assembly GCA_022414735.1 of Noturus placidus. Classification (NCBI taxonomy): domain Eukaryota; kingdom Metazoa; phylum Chordata; class Actinopteri; order Siluriformes; family Ictaluridae; genus Noturus; species Noturus placidus. The sequence goes on from JAFFST010054101.1 coordinate 159,276, forward strand.
AGGGAGCATTGGGCACAAGGCGGGGTACACCCTGGACAGAGTGCCAGTCCATCACAGGGCACAATCACATACACCCATTCATACACTACGGACTAAGATCTATCCAGAAATGTTAAATTGGGTTCAAGACTTGCCACTGGCTCTGCCACTCAGAAACATTCACAGAATTGTCCTGTAGCCACTCCTTTGTTTTCTTGGCTGTGTGCTTAGGGTCATTGTCTTGTTGGAAGATGAACCTTCACCCAAGTCTGAGGTTCAGAGGGCTCTAGAGAAGGTTTTCATCACGGATGTCTCTGTACATTGCTGCATTCATCTTTCCCTCAATCCTGACTTGTCTCCCAGTTCCTGCCACTGAAAAACATCCCTGCAGCATGATGCTGCCACCACTATGCTTCACTTTAGGGATGGTATTGGCCAGGTGAGGAGTGGGCCCTATTTTCCTCCAGACACGACTATTGCCCTTCAAGCCAAAGAGTTCAATCTTTTTGTTTCTCATGGTCTGAGAGCCCTTCAGGTGCCTTTTGGCAAACTCCAGGTGGGCTGTCATGTGCCTTTTACTGAATAGTGGCTTCGATCTGGCCACTCTACCTTACAGGCCTGATTGGTGGAGTGCTGCAGAGATGGTTGTTTTTCTTTCTCCATAAAGACATGCTGGAGCTCTGCCAGAGTAACCATCTGGATTTTGGTCACCTCCCTGACTAAGGCCCTTCTCCCCCAGTCGCTCAGTTTGGCCAGGCGGCCAGCTCTAGGAAGAGTCCTGCTGGTTCCAAACTTCTTCCATTTATGGATGATGGAGGCCACTATGCTTATTGGGACCTTCAATGCTGTAAAAATGTTTCTGTACAGTTCTCCATATCTGTGCCTCGATACAATTTTGTCTCGAAGGTCTACAGACAATTCATTGGACTTCATTGCTTGGTTAACTGTTAACTTTGTTAACTGTGAGACCTTATATAGACAGGTGTGTGCCTCTCCAAATCATGTCCAATCAACTGAATTTATACAGGTGGACTCCAATCGAGTAGTAGAAACATCTCAATGATGATCAGTGGAAACAGGATGCACCTGAGCTCAATTTTGAGGGTCATGTCAAAGTCTGTGAATACTTATGTACATGTGCTTATTTCTTTTTAATTTTCTTTTAAATAAATTTGCAAAGATTTCAAACAAACTTTTTTTCATGTTGTCATTATGGGGTACTGTTTATATAATTTTGAGGAAAATAATAAATTTAATCTATTTTGGAATAAGGCTGTAACATAACAAAATGTGGAAAAAGTGAAGCACTGTGAATACTTTCCGGATGCACTTTATGTGCAAAAAAATTAGAGCAGCACCTTCCAAAGTGGGATGGATACAGTCCAGCCCTAACAGACCAGACTTGCCCTCAAAACGACTCTAGTTTTCTATAACTCTGTGATCACACCATGATGGGGCCAGAGCATATTACTGCATTGGACATCACCTTCACTAAATTACACCTTTACAATGTTACTCTTAGTAACCTCTGACTGACAATGGCATATATCATTAGCTCCTATGTGAAAAACTACCTTTTGAAAACCTATGCTTGCCTAAGACCCTAAGACTACCTGATATGTCCAGCACACTGGCTCCTAGTATACACCTAACTAAAGCTGCAGGTGCCCTAAAGGCCTAGCTATTTTCACATGCCTTAAGATAGAGACTCCAAGGAGAGCAAAACTGGTAGACATGTGAAGTGGAGAGGAGTGGTGCTCCCATGGGTCAGCCTTAGCATTAGCTTAGCCTTAGCGTTAGCTTTGATTTTATGATTTGCCACAAAGTCATCATCCACTTGCCCCACTTTGAGGATTCTAATTAGCTCTCGCTAATCCTCTCTAGAGTCTAGAATCACACATATAATGCTGCAATATTCTCCATTTGAGAGCTAACAAATATACACTTATCACAACTAAAGCTATTTCTAAGTGTGACTAAATATCCTGCACTCAACACAGTGAACAAGCTAAATGTTTGCCATGTTGAGTGTTTAACATACCTTAGTTGATAAATGTGCATTTTATTTTTGGATTTATATTACATTTTTTATAACCGTCTAGGCCTGATCACTGTTCCCCTTCTGCTGAATCTAGGTGTTGTGTAGTAGATGTTCTTGATAACCATGTTACCCACTCTTTCCAGAAAAGTGTCAGCAACCAGCTTGTATTCATTCATTGTACCAAGCTCTTCATGCTCAGATTTCACATAATCTAGACCCTGGCCATCAAAATGATTGAATCTGATCTTAACAGCTTTCAGCTACCTTATGTAATTGACTTTCTTGGTTGAGGATCATGGATGCAACAGGGCAAGACAAAGCTCAACTGACAAATCATTGCCAGGTTTGATGCCAGATGGCAGATAATAGTCACAGAGAGACCTGCAAAACAAAATAGATTATACATCCTTTTGTTCCTCAAAGAGCATCACATGACATACCATTCTTCTTGGAAAGTTTTTGTTCCTTTCTTCTTCACCATCATCAGTATCTCCACATTACAATACTCAAGCTAAGTGCCAGACTGAATCACACTGGCTCTCACTTCCTGTTGGTTTAGATGTTAAGGAAGACAGAGATCAGTGGAAACAACACATCTATCGGCATATCAGTGTTACACTTAATAATTATGTAAGTTTGATCATCTGTTTAATATTAATGAAGATTATACATTATTTAGATTATTCATACTTATTTTCTCTTAATTGTGGTTTTCTTCAAAATGAACGATATTTCACACTGCAGCACGCCCAACAGAAAATACAATATCCATTAAACAACATTACAAGAGTAAGCATTTACACAAAGTAATAGTTTAGTAATAAAGTTAAGAAAAAAATCCATGATGTACTGTTCTTACATGAACTGTTCTTCTTCCACCTTCCATTCATTGTGATCACCATCACCTTCAGTGGTGAAAAGTCTGAGCTATAAGGGGCGGCTGTGGCTCAGTTGGTAGAGCAGGTTGTCCACTAATCCACTAATCGTTGGGTTGGTGGTTCGAATCCCAGCCTGGGTGATCCCATGCTGAAGACACTGAACCCTAAGTTGCCCCCGATGGCATCCTAGCACCTTGCATGGAAGCTCTGCTACCATTGGTGTGTGAGTGTGCTCTCATTTTTAAGTCGCTTTGGCTAAAAGCGTCTGCTAAATGTATAAAAACACCAATCATAAAGGTGGGTTTCATATTCAGTGTCCTTGTGGTGTATGCTAGAAAATAACTAAACAGCTGATCTATTATTTGGAGAAAAATCCTGAGAAATCTCATTTACTCTACTCAGTTCAGTAGAAATGACACATGTACATACTACTTTCCTTCTGAGCATCAATCACTTTCACCACAAGCAGCTGATGGGCTGATATTTTAATATATTTGACCGTCTCCTCAAAAACCACCAGCCTCTAACACTTTCTTCTCCTCCTTCAGGATAATTGGCTCCCATCCTTTTCTCTATGGGCTCCTATGCTTTTCCCTTTCTCTTTTTTAAACCTTTGTTCCATTTTATTCATATTTGTCATTCAGGTTCATCTACATCAACTTGTGCACTAACTTTGATAGTTAGATGCAGTCTGATGCAAATTACATATGTAAACATTTTTGTTTATATCAAGTTTTTTGATTGTGTGTCATGAAGAGGACAGACAGACATCAATGCAGGTTTTCTGGTTTTACAAACACCAAAAGGCTAAGGAATACTCAGAAATGTGATGCAGACAAATGGTCAGGCAATCAGCAAGCAGACAAAATCAAGGCAATACTAAATGATTAAACAGGGACCATATAAGAAAGGCTTGGAATTTTCACAGATGCAATGCAGGAGCAGGTCTTCTTTTGTTACCTTTAATTTTCTTGTACTCATAAAATGCATCAATACCAACATATAATGCCATTTAATAGTGTGATGTAAGCTTAGTGTATGTCATCACACTAATTACAGACGATGAAATGTCTTTATGATTTACAGTGGTAAACAAAGCTGACTGCTACCTGTGCTCTGCTAAAATATCAAGAAGCGTGTAATGAGGAGGGAAGGGCCAGGCTGTAAAGACGCACCCCTGGCACTGAGTTGTCTAACCAGTGGGAAGGAGCAATAAAGGAGCAGCTGGAAGCATGTGAGAGATGCACGTGCACTATATGTTTGACTTATATTAGACAGTTGTGTTTTATGTTACGTTTATTATTGAATATTATGTTGACATTCGCCTCCTCCTTGCCCATTGTTTAAGTTTACTAGAAGGAGGTACTACAACGTTTTCCTACAATATCAATAACCTTATAAAACAGCTTTAGAGGGCAACCATCCTAAGAGTGCAGAGTAGTAGCCACTAGAGTATAATTAAGAATAATTGTTAATTGCATGAACACAAATGCATTCATAAGGATGAATCCCATGAGATGTGTCCTCACCAGAATCTACACCAATAGACAGAACCTTGGTCTCATTTTTAAATAACCACCCTTGCAGCTATTGCTCTGAATAGTCAGGTTAGCTGCCCTCATGACCCATATTAATAATATTGTTTAATAAATAGTTTAAAAAGGTACTAAAAAAATCCATCCATGCATCCCTAGTTTAAAGCCTAAACTAAGATGTCATTCCTCTGCTATGGTTATAGCTCATATTAATTAAGCAAGGATAGTATAATGTGAGTCTGTTCAGGTTTTACACCACTACAAACCTCTGTTTAAATAGCAGGTTTTATTTGATGTAAAAAAAAAAAAAGATCAAATTAAGTCAGATATTTTTCCACCTTTAATGTGAAATAGCAACCAACACAATTCAAGTGAAAAACAAATAGAAACATCTTGGTAAGAGAGAAAAAAAAAAGTAAATAAACGCATAACATCCAAGAACTTGGTACACCCTTTTATAATAGAACATGTGACTGGGGTCAGAATTAATCAGTCACGTTCAAACTCATGTTTATTTACCGAAGATACCCAGGTAGGACTTTTAGATTATAATTCTAATATGTTTGGTGCAAAAACGGGATATTTTATCACCCAAAAGAACACTACAACCATGGTGAAGCATGGTGGTTTAAGAATCATGCAATGGTGTGGCTTCTCTTGGCTGGGAACTGGGGCTGTCATCAAAACAGAGGAAATCATATAGTGCAAAATAACATTTGAATCTAGTTTGTCACAAAACCTACAGATCTCTGTTAAGCACTGAATATGAAGAAACATTTCACCTTCCAGCATAATAACAACTCAAAGCATTAACCCAAGTCAACAAAGTAATGGCTTCAGAAGAAGAAGTTTGGCAATCTCTGCCTTAAGTTGGTAGTTATGTCTGAGAGCATTTGAGAGCAACTTCAGTATTAACTTCTTGATATGTGTACAACTGAACTCTTGGTAACAGTTAACATTACCCAAGCTTCCATCCACTTTGTGATTTGTTCTGTCATCATCAAAGTGAAAATAGAAAAGGTGTGTCAAATTTGCTTTCTCCTGCCGATTTCGTTCAAGTTGGCCTCTTGCCAATTAAATAGTGTGCGTGATGAAGTTGTCCTTTAAAAAACAATTGTCACATCAATTTTGTAAATCCCAAAAGAAATCTGCTTGTAAGCAGTTCCAAAAAAAATAAAATAAAAATGTGTATATCACAAATTGTGTACCTTTTGCATCCACAGATCTTCGTAAATTGGACAGAGTATTGAAAGTAGTAGAAGTAACTGCTCTTATGTGACAAAGCCCATGGATCTGTGAGAGACCATGCAATATGACATTCTGGGAGGTAGTGTTGGAGAGACACTTCACAGAAAGTCTCTGACTGCAACATTTTAGAATGTCATGGTCCATGTTTGAGATGCTGTGCCAATTGATTGTTCCTGATGTTGTGCCTATGGCAGGTTGCCGGTTCCAACTCGAAAGTGGATTGCCATCGTGTGGTTCAAGGCAATGCATGCAGAGTACTGAGAAGTGGGGGAAACTTTCGGAGTCGAATGTAAAAAATTGCATACCGTGATTCCTTGGTGCGTCTTGTGCCACAGGTTCACAGTGTGCTGGATGACATGCACAACCCTATTCTTCTCCAGACAAATGGCTACCGTGATTACAGCAATCACAATGGGTGGCCATCTATTGTTGTCCAGGGCACTTGATAGGTGCATGATACAAGATACAGTATTTGTGTTGGCACTCCTGGAAGTGTTCGTGATGCAGCGGTGTTTGCAACTTCAGATCTGTACAGGTAATCTTAACTCAGATAAGACCATTCAACATTCATTAACAGTGCGAGTAATGCACACACAGGATACATTTTCTTTCAAGGATTTACCTAGTCATCATGATTAACAAAAGCTTACAATTGTTGTTCAATATCTTACCACTCTAAATATGACTGAACTATATGCTGAAAGTTATTCAAAGTAACTTGTTTGGGCATTTAAAGTTAATAACAATGGGAAGCAATTAAAGTGCCCTTCACTAATATTGGCACCCTTGCTAAATGAAAAAAAAAATTGTCTTTATCGTTTATCATTGTTAGGTTAATCTTAATCTGCACACAATATATCAACACGAAAGAACAGAATCAGACACAGATATCTTTTTTTACTTGCAAGGAGAGTGACCAGAGACCATTCAAGTTTACAATCTCCGGCAACTCTGAACCGTCTCTGCGTCTCCTTGCCTTTTTATTGGATTTAGGGAGTAAGCTTATGCTGGATACATGCACATTCCTTCCTTATCTCACCAGAAGGTTTCTGTCTGGAAATACAAGGACGAAACAGTAAATCT
>JAFFST010054102.1:0-12743 GCA_022414735.1 Noturus placidus
ACGTTATCGCAAACGCTTGGTTGCAGTTGTTGCTGCTAAGGGTGGCCCAACCAGTTATTAGGTTTAGGGGCCAATCACTTTTTCACACAGGGCCATGATGGTTTGGATTTTTTTTCACCTTTAATAATAAACACCTTCATTTACAAATTGCATTTTGTGTTTACTTGTGTTGTCCTTGACTATTGTTTAAATTGGTTTGATGTTCCTAAACACTTAGGTGTGACAAACATGCAAAGGAACAGGAAATGAGGAAGGGGGCAAACACTTTTTCACACCACTGTATATACTGAATAGAATTCACTCCTGGAGATGTCATGCAGTACCTTGTAGTCCACTCTTGTCCAAAAAGTTACTGAGGTTGAATAACGTATTCCTGGAGGCCAGATACTGAACAAAACGCTGCAAAACAACATTAAACAGGATAGTGTTTCTTAATATATTTTAAGATTTAAATAAAGAACCCAGAATATTGGGAATGGTTGACATCAGCACTGACCTCATTGCCATAGACCATGAGGTGGTGTGTTGTAATGAGGGATTTGAAGACGACCACCCAGCTGGTGTTGGTGGTCCTCTCAAACAGCGAGTCAGCCAGCTGAGGAATGTTCACATTCATCTCGTTGGTACAGTGGATGAGATCTATAAAGGAAGCCAAAAAATTTTTTAATACAAGTCAGTAAGATGTTTTATACCTCATAACAACCAAAAGAAACATACATACTGTTGGCAGCACGAAAACATTGAGACAGAGATAAATCGGAGAGCAGGACTAAAACTTTGATAGTAAAACACCGTATGCAACTGCCACAATAAAATATTAACATGTAAACCCATGATCAGACATAGTATAAACTATAGGTCGTATAAACGTTTACTACCTTACATTACCTACATAGAAAAAAATCCAGTTTGCTTGCGGTTTTATAAATCATGCACATTTCCATCGGTATAAAGTCCTTCAGCTTTATTGAAGTAAACAAATGCAAAGTTCTATATTTAGTCACAAATGTCCTCTTTTGGCGTCCTGTTTTGGTATCCAACTCCTCTCAAATTTAGGAATTAGCCATAAACTGAACTGAGACGCCATCTTAAAAAAAGCTAATCTGCTTTGGCTACGCTGAACAACCCGCCTCCTAAATTATAATGGGGCAGTATAACTTAATTGATACTCACTTGGAACAATTGTAGATACTTCTACCTTTCAAACAAGCCCAAACTCAACATGATTGACCACTCAAGGCTGAGAAAATTAAAGGCGTGATCAGTGCAACCAAACTTTTTATGCGTGTGTCTTTAGTTGTGTGTCAGCGGGTACAGGCCAATCAGCACAGCGCTACAGGGCTTTGCAGAGAAACTATCAGGAAATGGCAGCTCCGCTCTAGCGGTCTTCCTGCAAAATTTTATACAGCAGGTTTCTGCATGTTTGGCAGTTTTTTCTGATCACTAGTTTTCTACTGATTTTCACTCAGCGTGCAATTTATCGGCGTCTCGCTCCCAAAAAACCTGAATGCGTCACAGCTTCTGGAGCAGTTATTTCCAAGAGGCTATTTGGGGTTTTTTTTTTGGAGGAAGACTATGTGGATCATTAGTAAGTCGCTTGTAAATGTAAAAATGATATTTCTGTAAAGCTGCTTTGAGACAATGTACCATTGTAAAAAAGCGCTATACAAATTGATAATTATTATTATTATTATCGAGTTGAGGGGCTCTATCTATCCCCCCAGAGAGGTCAGAGGAGAGGTCTCACTCGCGTGCATCATTTGAGCCATTCGGAGAGCAAGTGCTCCTTCACCTGGGGCTCTGGCACTATTTTTAATAAACATATTTTAATAGTATGTTTCAGACTTGTGTGTGAAATTACACACTGTGTAACAGAGTTTATGCTACTGCAATTTGTTTTCATTTTGTGCCATTTGGAGTCTTTTGGTGCCATTTGGGGTTGTTATTTTGTGCATTTTTAAAAAAAAAATGTTTGCTATTTCTAGAAGTCTGCTATTTTTAAAGGCTTTGTGCCATTTTTTATAAGCTTTGGGCCATTTAGAGAGGTTTTATTTCATGTAGAGACGTTTGGTGCCATTTTGGAGAGGTTTTTACCTGTGTTTGGATAACCTTACACAATTTTAGTGGTTACAGAGATAACTTAGGGTTAGGGTCAAGTCAAGAATGTAAAGAATTTACTTTCTTCATTTTTTTTTTGTTTGGGGATTGGGTAGATCCTCATTACTCCAATAAAAGCATGGTATATCAATTCTACAAAACACACAAAAAAATTAATAATTTATTCAAATGTTAGGCCTTCGTTATTTCCATTTCCTTGTTTTGTTTGAATGTTTTGGTTGTCATAAGCCACCATTATTCAGCCTTCTTTTGCATGTTTCTATAGAGCTGGAAATTTGTCTGACATTATTGAAGACTTTCGTTCGACATACCACATTATCTAAGTTGATGTGCCGTACATGGTGTAATTCTGCGTAATTCACATCGTTTTGTCCTTGAATGAAAAGATTAAACATTATGACGATTTCCATATGGCACAAGGCATCGTAATCACTGTATATTGGAGTCTGTTCTTCAGTTAACCTGATGTCTTGGTTTGAGATCACTCTTTTTTTTCATATTTTAATTACAGATATTTTAACAGTCGATTATTCGTGTGAATAAGTAAGAAATAACACATGACAGACTTAATCACATGTCACAGTAATCCATACTGGAGAAGTGTGATATGTTGGCAATCTGAAATGGATTATTTTCATATAACTGCACAGTTTAAAGTGTGTTATTTCACTTATACGAGAGCGACTTTTGCCCAAGATTATTGTACAACTATTAATTTGTTTATGAATGCCACCTTTGTGATTTTTAATTGTTTGTGGTTGTATTCAGTGTTATTACTAGGTTTAGGGTTAGGGTATAATTCATTCATAATTATTTGTGAAGGACTGTAACAAATACAAATTGGTATTTGTGTTCGTTTATTTATTTATTTTCTCAATAATATAATGTAGAACAGAGCGCACGGTGGCTTAATGGTTAGCACATCCGCCTCACACCTTCAGGGTCCAAGTCCCGCCAGGGCCATGTGTGTGCGGAGTTTGCATGTTCTTTCTGTGTGTTGGGGGTTCACTCTGGTTTCCTCCCCCGGTCCAAACACATGCATGATAGGCTGATTGGTGTGTCTAAAGTGTCTGTGGTGTAGGAATGGGTGTGTGAGTGTGTATGTGATTGTGCCCTGCGATTGACTGGCATCGCCTTGTGCTCCAGGTTCCCCGTGACTCTGAAAAAGAAGTAAGCGGTAGTGGATGGATGAATAATGTAAAATGAAACTATGGTGGAGTAACTTTTATTTTGTTACTATGCTGACATTCTCTTCTAGGGCTAGTCTGAAGATTATTCCTTGTTCCCAATAACACGTTTAACCCCTTTTACCGGTAGCCAAAAATGGCATTTTCGGGTACCTGTGTTCAGCATTGATTTATTTTGCGATCTCACATTCCACAGTAGTGGTTAGTGGCTCATATAAAAGTAGACACTTAAGACTAAGAATTAGCAGTTATTTCAAGTATTTCTTCTTTGACCTAGCCTACGTGGAGCAATATATTCAGATTTATTTTTTTTTAAATAAAAAAAATATATATTTACTTTTAACCCAGATGTTAGATCTTCACAGAACATGTTAATATCAACCCCATTACTGATCTCAAAGATGTCCCAAATACTTGTGTCCATGAACATCCGAAATATGAGGACCCTAACCCTAAGCTGCAGATATCACTTGATATAAATCCAAATTAGATTTTGGGCTTATCAATTATTTAGTGTAGCAATAACACAGCGAGAGGGCGATGGCCAACCTGCAGCGTTTACTGACAACTATGTAGAGCAAGATCATTGTCATAGGTACATGATGTAATGTGAAACAGGTGACCCAGAGGTGGACTAGTATTCAAGTAATAGGGATCGCTGCGCTCTGTGGTGGAATTGTCAGGTGAGACAGTCACAGTTGCACATTAAAAGCAGAATCTGAATATATCTTTTAAATAAAGCTGGGCAAAACAATCCCTTAGCACCGAGTCTTGTGCATTAAACTTGATATTTACAGAGCTTCTTTTTAGCTGTGTGAATGAGCAATCCTGACTTCTGATAATGTGTCTGCCGGAACTGACTTGAAAACGCTGCCAACATTGACTCATACAGGACTGCTGTCCATACATGGTTTATAGCTACTAAAATAGCTCCAAACAACGTTGTACAGTAGTAGACCTTTTTACAGCAATTACAATACAAGAATAGTACAGACAGCAATGGACAAGTCAAGAACTGAATCAATATTAGTAGTCCAGCAAAGCCGGAAACTGTTTGGGGGAGGGCGAAGATTGTTAAAGAACACAATATTCATTCGTTAAAATGTTTATCATCAGCTGATGCTGCCTTGAGTCTAGTAACTCAAAAGTCTGTTACTAGTGGACTACTACTCTTACATACTATACACATTGTCAATCTGCACACCACTCACACAGTGTTACACACAAACATGGAAATCAAATATATGTATTTATGGCTGCCAGGACTTAAGAAATTGGTGGCCGTTTACAGACATCATGAGCAGGCTTATCCCTGGGACTAAATAAGTCATACCGACTTCTAGTTCTGTGGACCACATGCTTTGAATGGTTTTGGTTTTTTGCATTTTCCATGCTCATATACCTTTATAACCCTGACTCATGCACCTGACTCATGCTTCATAATCTACACACAGGCTCGATGAGATGTTTTAAATGTATGGAAAACTCTGGGCAGTTGAAACTTAAGATCAAATTAATGAAGCAGGTAAGGCTCTGTCTGATGCCGGGTGCACATTGTGCGATTTTTAATAGTCCTTTGCGACTGTTGCTCGTCAGTCTGTACATACTCGATCCCCGCTGTAAGCTGTGTCACACCGTAGGATCTCAGTTGTCATTAATGTCAAGCCGGGTTCAGACGGTACGATTTTGGCCATGATTTGGTCGTCTGAGACAAATTCAGAGAAAATGAAAAGACTCCTATAATCCTAAAACAAAATATGTAACTCTTGGATGGCTGGTTTGACACGTTCCCCGACAGCCTTTTAACGGCCGTTACGATCGAAGCTTTAATCCGATTAAATTCTGGTGTCAAAAGATTTGAGGCACAGTTCTCATACTCCCTATGAGTAAGTCTTCTTGCGTGTGGCCGTTTTTCACGACTTGACCGTCGTACAGTCTGACATTAATGACAACTGAGATCCTACAATGTGACACGGCTTACAACGGGGATCATGTTTGTACAGTGACAAGCAAAGGTCGCAAAGTACTATTAAAAATCACACAGCGTCCACCCGGCTTCAGACAGCATGACAGTCAAGAAAAAAAAACAGACACACACGAGAATATGCATAGGATAAGCCACACTACAGGACTGTGCCTCAAATCTTCTGACACCTCCAGAATTGAATCATAGAACAAAGTTGATCGGAGCGGCCATTAATCGGCTGTCGGGGATAAGTATGGACTTAAAACTATATTACGATATTTTCTGGTATTTATTGTGATAACGATATCAGTGACGATATTAATATAGTATCGTTCACCACTGTTTTGGGCTACAAGTGATGTTACATGCAGTCTTCAGAGTCTCAGACACACAAACACTGATCTAAAAGTAAAACAGATTTTCTGTAACCAAACCAGTTCCAGATTGTAGAGGTAGATCCTCGTTTAGAGATAAACCCCTCCTCAACTTCAGGTCCGCCTTCCACCCTACTTGTTTTCGCTCTGAACGTGAGCATCAAACAGGTCGCAAACCTTCGCTCACAGAAATACATTATCGTTATTATCGCTGGAAGATTCTTTCTTATTGTGGAGACAATTTATATAGCATAAGATATCGCCCATCCCTAGTCGTGGAACGTGTCAAACTAACGATCAAAGACTACAGGTTTTGGCCTAGGATTATAGGGATTTTTTAGGATTCTAGGAATCTGTCCCAGACGACCAAATCATAGCCAAAGTCGTAGCGCGTGAACCCGGCTTTAGTGGCTTGAAGGATGTGAACTCAAATCCCATCCACTGTTAAGCCCTTGAGAAAACTCTAAACTGCCTTACTTCCATGTTGCTGTGGATAAAATATATTAATAAATAATTTTTTTTTTTTTTAAATCGTCTGCCAAATGGATAAACGTAATCTCAGTCTGCTATATAATCTCTTGGATGTACCGAGCAGGGATTGAGAACCACTCTAAAGGATGGTGCACAAGCTGTCCAGATAGAAGTACAATAACATCAGCATCACTGAAGTGACTTCCAAACAATCAACAGCACAACCGTCTCAGTGATTTGTACTTTGTATCTGCATCTCCTGTAGTCTCCAGAGAAACTAATGTAGCCTGGGTCTCTCTCACAAGACTAAGACTCGGTCCTTCCCAGATGTGAAGCTGATTCCGTTTCCTGCCTCTGCAATGTGAAATCCTCAGGAGATTAGTTTTTATCTTTGTCTACAGAGGATATACCTGGGCCTACATCAATCTCGTCCATATACACATATCAGATGATTTAAAGGCAAACCTCTTTTGTTCATTCTAAAGACCATGTAATTGAATACATTTTTAAGTGTTAATAATAATAATAATAATAATAATAATAATAATAACTATTAGCTTAGATTCCCATTGTGGCCAGTGTTAACGTCGCCATAAAAATTCAAACCAAAGCGAGCATCTTTACTGCGCCGAATCAAAACCCTGTCAGTTTTATCAAATACTTACAGTCCAAATGTTTCTTTTTAGGGCCCATAATTTCGTGTGTGGTCGCCTTGCACACGGTTTTGGACACGGCCGAGCCGGTAACGCTGTGCTGAGCGGCCGTTATCCGGTCTGTAATGCTCTGGCCCGACATCTTCAGCGCGTCGAGGCGGCTTTTAAACGGGAAAATGTCGGCGTTCTTGGAAAACAATGACAACACTAATAGGTCGTCCTGTGCGTTTTCAGTCAGCGGCCGAACACTGGTCGTAGAAAAGGGGTCGGTAAGAGAAAAATAAAAAATGAACTATAGTCTAGAGGCTGAGGAGAAACGAAGCCTGAGCTCCAGACGGAAAATCCCGAACCGAGCCGAGATAATATTACTAGTTAGCCGTTACTAGGTCTTTACATTGTTCATGGAAATGTGACGGGAAACATTTCACAGCTCCTTTAACTCATCTCCCATCCGTTTCTTGCCCCAAAATCCCTCTGTCTTCTTCCCCTCCTCCTTCTTTTTTTCCACCACCCTGCAGGCGTGTTCAAAGGACCAGAAAAGCGTCCAGTGAAATGGCGGGCCTGTGCAGCTTCCTCCAATATAGGGCACTGTGCTACAGGCTGATCCTGGATCAGGCGATGGCCCGATCCCAAATGACTCCTTATTCCCTACGTAGAGGCACTACATTGGCTATGTGATAATAGCCGGTACAGCCTATGTGGGTTACTATATATCCAGGATGAAGCCGTTTGAGATTCAGCCGTCGTAACTAGGCTCCACACCTTGGCCAGAAAGACTTATCATTAATGCACTTGCTCGCTAATCGTTTATGAGGAAATATATAGACTATAACTCAGGCTTTATTTCAGTCTGACCTAACATCAACCTTGTTTCGCAATACATTAGAATAGTGATGTTGTTTAGGATTGCTTGCATGGTTTTTCCAAGTTGCTATATTGAAACTGTTCAGAACTGTGTTTTTAATTTCTTTGGATCTTTCAGCCTGCTGCCTCTGGAAAAGGGAAGTAGTTCGTGAATACTCAACAGCAACGTAATCAGAGTAAAGACGCGGAATGCAGCATTAACGAGGGCTGTTTGTGTGATTTATGCACAGCTTGTTCTTGACTCTAAAGACATTCATAAGACATAATTGAGTAGGATCCTGATATACCTCAACGTCCACAAGAGGGCGATATCTTCCCATCATACCATGCTCAAAACTTCACTTCTCATGTAAGCCCTTGATTTCACCCTGTTTGTTACATTTGATCCAACAAGGTATAGTGCTGTTATTCTCTACAAGGGAGACATTTCTAAATATTTATTGTAGTGGGGCCGATATAAAGACAATTCATGTTTAATAATATACATTATCCCCATGTATTAACATAACCCAGTCACTGTCAGCAGTTGCTGTAATTTGGCTGAATTATTTCCATGTTATCTCGAGTATGTGTGTTTGGTGCCCTGCGATGAACTGGTGTTGCATCCGACCCTGTGATCTGTGTTCCCAGATCAGCAGCTTCAACAGCTTTAACAGCCTCAGCTCTGGTAGGTGGGTTTCCTGACATGAACTGCTTGTTTCAGGTCATTCCTAAATATTTCTATTGGATTAAAGTCAAGACATTGATTTGGCAATTCCAAAACATTACATTTATTTTTCTTCAACCATTTTTTTTTTGTAGAACAACTTTCTCTTGAGATTCAGTTCATGGACTGATGTCCTGATATTTTCCTTTATAATTCTCTGGTATAATTCAGAATTTATTGTTCCATCAATGATGGCAAGTCGTCCTGGCCCAGATGCAGCAAAACAGACCCTAACTATGATACTACCACCAACAAGTTTCATAGATGGGATAAGGTTCTTATGCTGGAATGCAGCGTTTTCCTTTGTCCAAACAAAACACTTCTCATTTAAACCAAAATTACTATTTTGGTCTCATCCACAAACTATTTTTCCAGTCACCTTATTGCTTGTCCACATGATCTTTAGAAAACTGCAGACAGGCAGTAATGTTCTTTTTAGAGAGCAGTGGCTTTCTCCTTGCAAGTCTGCCATGCACACAATTGTTGTTCAGTGTTCTCTTGATGGTGAAGTCATGAATATTGACATTAGTCAATGTGAGAGAGACCTTTAGTTGCTTAGAAGTTACCCTGGGTTCCTTTGTAACCCCATGGACTATTACACTCTTGGAGTGATCTTTGTTGGTCATCCACTCCTGGGGAGGGTAACAATGGTCTTGAATTCCATCCATTTGTACACAATCTGTCTGATTGTGGATTGGTGGAATCCAAACTCTTTAGAGATGGTTTTGTAACCTTTTCCAGTCTGATGAGCAACACCTTTTTTTTTTTTCTTGGTCCTCAGAAACCTTCTTTGTTTGTGCCATGATACACTTCCACAAACATGTGTTATGAAGATCAGACTGTGTTAGATCCCTGTTCCTTAAATAAAACAAAGTGCTCAGTCACATGATTGTCATCCCATTGATTGAAAACACCTGACTGTAATTTCACCTTCAAATTAAACTGCTAATCCTAGAGGGTACTTTCGCTACTCACAGATATGCAATATTGGACCATTTTCCTCAATAAATAAATTTCCAATTGTAATAATTTTCTCATTTGTTTAATTGGCTTCTCTTTGTCTACTTTTACGACTTGTGTGAAAATCTGTTTTAGGTTGTATATATGCAGATATAGAGACAATTCTGAAAGGTTCACAAACTTTCAAGCACTGCTGTACCAATCTGGCAGCTATGTGTATATGTATAAAGTATATGATATCACATGAACAGTCATGCAGTAAATGATGAATACCATATATTATCTCCTTATTAAATGATGTAGGCTGTATGTAAAATTAGCCTAAATAATAAATCATACTTAGGTTAATTGGTTATTTTACAACTTCCCCTTTACAAAAGTTGTAATTGAAATAGTGCAGAATGAAAACAACATCAATGTTTGACATCACTAAAGCTCTTGAGGGTGATAGGGCACAAATCCAAAAACTACCCGAATTCCAAAAACTAGCAGAAAGCTAGTGGAGGCTAAAGGGGATCATATTAATTCCCATGGTTTGGGCATTTGAATGCCCACAAACACATACAGTATAAGTGTGATGGACGGGTATTCACATATTTTTGGCCATGTAGTGTATATGTTTGTGTGTGTGTGTGTGTGTGTGTGTGTGTGTGTGTGTGTGTGTGTTTTACAGGTTCAGAAACAAACTCATGATATGAGTAGCCAACAGGACTTCTTCCCAAATCCACACTGGGTCACACAGAGTGAGTCATGGACGTCTATGCTAAACACCTTTTGGTAATCAGTGTTAGCCCACCACTTTGATAAATGTTTACCTGACCACCACTTCTGGCAGAGTCTCCAACTACATGGTACTGTGTTCAAATAAGATACCACCTATTAGTAAGTTACAACTCGGCCACATATAGTGATCTGGTGGCTAACACTCAGCCAGCTATCAAGCGCATTTTGAAAGCGGTGTGTGTGTGCGCGCGCCCTGTCAAGTGGCTACATTTACAGCTATACTGCCTGTGAGAGCCGAATCAAGGTACAAATACACAACTAGTCTACGACACCCTTGGCACCTGGGAAAACAGATACAACTAGATAAACTCCCAGGTAAACATACAGAATCTCACAGAAGTGAGTACCCCCTCACATTGTTATAAATATTTGATTATATCTTTTCATGTGACAACATTGAAGAAATTACACTTTGCAAGTAGTGAGTGTACAGCTTGTATAAATTTGCTTTCCCCTCAAAATAACTCAACACACAGCCATTAATGTCTAAACCGCTGCAACAAAAGTGAGTACACGCCTAAGTGAAAATGTCCAAATTGGACATTGCTCACAATGCTTAGAAAGAAGGGAGACAAATGGCAGAACTTCTATCGAAGTGAGCTGGACAACAAAGGACGTGTGAAGTAGTGGTCTGGAGAGGAATTACAGTGCACAGCTCCACAAGCCAGTCCCAACACAGTGCACAGCTCCACAAACCAGTAACAACACAGTGCAAAGCTCCACAAGCCAGTAACAACACAGTGCACAGCTCCACAAACCAGTAACAACACAGTGCACAGCTCCACAACCCAGTAACAACACAGTGCAAAGCTCCACAAGCCAGTAACAACACAGTGCACAGCTCCACAAGTCAGTAACAACACAGTGCACAGCTCCACAAGCTAGTAACAACACAGTGCACAGCTACACAAGCTAGTAACAACACAGTGCAAAGCTCCACAAGACAATCATAGCACTGTGCACAGCTCCACAAACCAGTAACAACACAGTGTACAGCTCCACAAGCCAGTAACAACACAGTTCACAGCTCCACAAACCAGTCCCAGCACAGTGCACAGAAGCACAAACCAGTCCCAGCACAGTGCACCGCTCCACAAACCAGTCCCAACACGGTACACCGCTCCACAAACCAGACCCAACACAGTGCACCGCTCCACAAATCAGTGTGAACACAGTAGACAGCTCCCTAAGCCAGTAATAACACAGTGCACCGCTCCACAAGCCAGTCCCAACACAGTGCACAGCTCCACAAACCAGTAACAACACAGTGCACAGCTCCACAAGCCAGTAACAACACAGTGCACAGCTCCACAAGCCAGTAACAACACAGTGCACAGCTCCACAAGCCAGTCCCAACACAGTGCACAGCTCCACAAATCAGTGTGAACACAGTAGACAGCTCCCTAAGCCAGTAACAACACAGTCCACAGCTCTACAAGCCAGTCCCAACACAGTGCACAGCTCCACAAGCCAGTCCCAACACAGTGCACAGCTCTACAAGCCAGTAACAACACAGTGCACAGCTCCACAAGCCAGTCCCAACACAGTGGACCGCTCCACAAGCCAGTCCCAACACAGTGCACAGCTCCACAAGCCAGTCCCAACACAGTGCACCGCTCCGCAAACCAGTCCCAACACAGTGCACCGCTCCGCAAACCAGTCCCAACACAGTGCACTGCTCCACAAACCAATCCCAACACAGTGCACCGCTCCACAAACGAGTCCCAGCACAGTGCACAGCACCACAAACCAGTCCCAACACAGTGCACCGCTCCACAAGCCAGTCCAAACACAGTGCACCGCTCCACAAGCCAGTCCCAACACAGTCCACAGCTGTGCAAGCCAGTCCCAACGTTGTGCACAGCTCCACAAGCCAGTAACAACACAGTGCACAGCTCCACAAGCCAGTAACAAGAGTGCACAGCTCCACAAGCCAGTCCCAACGTAGTGCACAGCTCCGCAAGCTAGTAACAACACAGTGCAAAGCTCCACAAGACAATAATAGCACTGTGCACAGCTCCACAAACCAGTATCAACACAGTGTACAGCTCCACAAGCCAGTAACAACACAGTTCACAGCTCCACAAGCCAGTAACAACACAGTGCACAGCTCCACAAGCCAGTAACACCACAGTGCACGGCTCCACAAGCCAGTAACACAGTGCACGGCTCCACAAGCCAGTAACAACACAGTGCACAGATCCACAAGCCAGTAACAACACAGTGCACAGCTCCACAAGCCAGTCCCAACACAGTGCACAGCTCCACAAGACAGTCCCAACACAGTGCACAGCTCCACAAGACAGTCCCAACACAGTGCACAGCTCCACAAGACAGTGTGAACACAGTAGACAGCTCCCTAAGCCAGTAACAACACAGTGCACAGCTCCACAAGCCAGTAACAACACAGTGCACAGAACCACAAACCAGTCCCAACACAGTGCACAGCTCCACAAGCCAGTACCAACACAGTGCACAGCTCCACAAATCAGTGTGAACACAGTAGACAGCTCCCTAAGCCAGTAATAACACAGTGCACCGCTCCACAAGCCAGTCCCAACACAGTGCACAGCTCCACAAGCCAGTCCCAACACAGTGCACAGCTCCACAAGCCAGTAACAACACAGTGCACAGCTCCACAAGCCAGTAACAACACAGTGC
>JAFFST010054102.1:12763-31084 GCA_022414735.1 Noturus placidus
CACAAAAAATTAGTTTTATATCTTTGTTTGAGGCCTGAAACGTGGCAAAAGGTCGAACAGTTCAAGGGGGCCGAATACTTTCGCAAGGCACTGTGTGTGTGTGTGTGTGTGTGTGTGTGTAACCCAGGGGTGACATATCAGCTCTGATCCCAGCCCCTTTGGTCCAGAATCTCCCATAGGTATTCGGTTTGGTTGAGACCCAGTGACTGTGAAGGCTTTAGGACTTGGCTTTATATCATTTTCATCCTCATCAAATCATTCATTGACCCCTTCTGCACTTTGGATGGGGACATTATCAGAATAGAAATGTTTCATTGTAGGATAAAGGTGATCAATCGGAAGAACTTTGTATTGATGTGTAGTAACTTCCATCTAGTAGATTCAAACCACTGCAGTAAACCATTCCTCCCACAGCATACAGAACTACTGGGTTTTTTTTTGTTGTTTTTTTTTTTTTTTCCCCCACTTTCATTTGTCACCCATTTGTATATCTCCGTATGAACATATCGAAAAACAATGTAGGTCAATATTGGGCTCACACCTAAAACACAATATCATACATTACCAAAAAACAAATGGTTAGCAATGTGAATTTTTCTGCTTGTAAAGGCTAGTTTTAAAGCTCTCCATCGAATATTGCTTATTATATGCCAGCATCATAGGAATCCACTAGGTGCCTCCTGACTTTTTTAGAGAGATGTTTGTAGAATATTTTGTGCAGTTATAGTCCTCGATTACACAGCAGTAATAAACTGTCCTATAAACACTGTCTGTACAGCTAGAAATGTAATGACTTGATCCATTATGAGCAGATTATTAAAAAACAGGTTTGCTATAGATCCCCAAAATGTGATGTGCTCCTGAACAGTCTGATGTACAGAATGCATCACATTGTGATCAAGTTATTACATAATGGTGTGGTCACAAAGGGCCAAAATGTAATAACTTGCATTACCGGCAGATTATAAGTTTGGTATAACCGCCTAAAGTATAATAATTATATTATGGGCAGGTTATTACATAATGTGTTTCTAAAAGATGCCCAAATGTAATAAAGCCCATAGTATCATAACTTCTTATGACTTTCACCAAGCTTACTGGTGTACTTCTCCTAATATTGTGCTCATGATGTGCAAACATTGGCAGACTCCAAACAGAACAGAACTCCTTGGCTGCATTGGAGGGAATATGTCTGAAATGTCTCCAAATCAGACTGAAAGCAAACAGAGAAAATTAAAGTGCCATTTAAAATGAAATTAGATTTCTCAAGTGGAATAGAAATTTAAATATTGTATGACCGACTACTGGCAAGCCAGTTGATGAGTTTTACATGAGAGTTGTTATATTATGTGTAAGTTATTGTTCTTCATATTTCATACTATAAAACTGATCAATGGCTTTAGAACATTTATTGTCCAGGTTATTTTTGTGTGTTTTTAGTATGTTTTTAGACATTTTCTCTTGACATTTGGAATTATGCTACAATAATAAATAGTGTCCTTTATTTCATTCATCTTTCAGCTTTTTAGGTGCTCATGATAGTATGTTTATTTCATTGACTAGACCATACATGAAGCCATTTACTTACCAGTAATATAATCAAGCTACATTTTGCTGCTACAGAAAATTAATGCTAAAGCTTTTTCCCTTCTCTCCAACTCTCATATAGGTGGCTTAGACTTGATCCTGATGCCTGGACTGGGCTTTGATAAAAATGGCAATCGTTTAGGGCGAGGTAAAGGCTTCTACGACTTGTACCTTCAACGCTGTATGAGACATTCTAAAGGCAAACCCTGCACCATCGCACTAGCTTTTAAAGAGCAGCTGTGTGAGCAGATTCCTGTCGACGACAGCGACATGCTTATTGATGAAGTTCTCTATGAGGATGTTTGAGCAGGGGGGAAAAAAAGTTCAATCTCATAATTCATCAATCCATACATTTTCTATACCACTTATCTTACATTGGAGCATATCCCAGGGAGCCAACCCATCACAGGGCACAATCGCACACGCATTCACAAACCCATTGACGCAGTACAGACAATTTCGGAAATGCCGATCAGCCTACAACGCATGTCTTTGGACTGGGGGAGGAAACTGGAGTACCTGGAGGGAACCTCTGAAGCACGGGGAGAACTTACAAGCTCCTCGCCCACAAGGCGGAGGCAGATTTCGTACCCCCAAATCCTGGACGTGTGAGGCAAACGTGCTAATGTCAAAAGTGTTTACTCAATATGATTCACAGAAAGCTACAAAGTGCTAAAGATAAGTGGGTGAAGAAATTGCAGCTTTTTCAATGACTTAAGTCAAATGAAATCAAGTGAAACTGCTCTTTGTTAAGATGGAATTATTAACTGATGAAATGTTTTATATGTTGTGAAGTGGAAAAATCTACCTCTCAATCTGAATCTCAATAAAATCAACAATCCCTTGCATAAAAGCTACATTTAAATCTGACCGTATATTCTGATTTAGTGCTGTTTCAATGGATTCAGTGTGTGGGAACACATGCCCATTTCACTGGTACTATAGAGGGACAGGGACAGAGAGAGGAGAGTAGAGAAACACACACTGTACAGTAGTCATGTAAAGATTTGTGCATCTGGTAGGATACATTGCTAATGTAAAGGAACTTCAATCTCCATACCTCACAATTTTTACCAGATACACACCACTTTAAACTCTGTAGCCATACCATAAATGTTATGACTGGTTGGCAGATTTTACTACTTAGATTAGACAAAACAAAAACATGCAGAGGTCTGCAGAGAACTGTGCAAAA
Organism: Noturus placidus; assembly: GCA_022414735.1. NCBI lineage: Eukaryota > Metazoa > Chordata > Actinopteri > Siluriformes > Ictaluridae > Noturus > Noturus placidus. The sequence goes on from JAFFST010054102.1 coordinate 15,546, forward strand.
TATAAATGCATCCATGCTATGCATTCAAAGTAAGAGTGCTATTGTAGCATGAGTTTCAATCTGTGCATTAACTTTATTAGAAACGAGATTAGGGGGCTGTGTCTTGAAGGTAGTTGAATAATCTCGGGGTTAACGGGATTAGTTTCAAGTTAACAAAACCAATCCAATCAGGCTTTTTTGATACCATGACACTAGTTATCAACTTTATATGTCAACTCCGGCTTTGATCCTTAAGCTATGATTAGTCCACGAGCTCCTGCACATAAAAGCTTGACATCAGCACCGAACAACCAATCCATCAACATGGAAAAACAGCATACTTCTGGTTGAAAAGCAAGAAATTATGTGGAAATATGAGAAATTTACACCTACACTAACCACATAAAGCAACACTGTTGCTACTGCCAAAGTTCGGGAACATTACTACTGGAATATTACTGATTGTGTAAATGCCCAAGTTTACTTTTACAGGCTCACCATGAGAACAAATGAATTCAAAACGTATAACCCCAACATATTTCATGTAATTTCATTTAATATAAATGTAACTAGTTTGAATTAAATATTTTAAAAATAAATCAGTTTGGAAAGGTATAGGACAAGAATAGTGCCGCTGCATGCAAATATGTACCACTCGCAAAGAAGCACAAAGCAACACATGCAGTGTGTGGTACAGTAGAGTGCGGCTTCACAAGTTGTCAAAGATATGAGATTCTATCCGTGGAAAATCGATATTCCATGCAAGTAAGTATCAGAGCAAGCCAGGCTGTTTGTCTATCCCTAAAAACTATTTGTCTGCGAAGTGCTCTTCTTACAGTTTGTGTTGAGATGCTGAATTAGTCAGCTGATTGGTCCAAGTTGGGTTTGAGTTCTCTTACCCAGAACATAACCTTCCCCGGAGCAGGTTAGCCGTGGAGCGTAAATTACCATGGCGATGAACACCAGTAAAAGCTGAACCACTTTCATGGTACCTAAACCCCAGGGTTGGCACAAACTAAAACTGAAGCTTACCTGGATAGTCACCTAAATCAACTTCATAGTACAGGCCTGAATGTTGCGGTGAAAAAGGCTTGATTTTGCTGCGTTTTTTTAATTTTCTTCAAACTTTGCAATTAGGACTGTGGCTTTGGTCATGAGAACTGCTCCACTATGGTGGTAGTTTGCCACTGCGGTGGTGTCACATCACACGCCACGTTAATGTTTCTGCTTGAGTGTGCACTATGACAAGTATAAAGTACAATGTTTTATATACAAGTATAATAGTAACAGTTGCTATGTTAATTTGTGTTCATAACCTTCTTCATGGGAGATTTGATAACACATCACATAATCACAAGCAAACGCAGTATATGGTGGTGTCTCTTCGTTTGGCGTGGGTTTGTTTGAGCACCGTAAAATCTTGTCAGGTGAATTCTTCGATTTCACTTCGGGTGCTACGATGGATCTTGTTGGGAAACCAAATGTTACATTGGCGATCTGGGAACATTTTGGATTCGTGCCTAACGAGAGAGAAACGTGCGACTGTGTCCACGTCCTCATTCCACTTCTTCTCCTTGTCCCCGGGTCAATCACAATACCGTATCCCACACCGGCCTCAGGCTGTTTCTCATTGCAACAACACGACACAGCACGGCTTTGAGTTTTTCCACTGACAGAAGTGCTAATATAAAGTCTCATTTAATTTTCTTATATTTAGGTTTTTATTTTATTTAAGCCTATAATATGATATATTATTATATTGTATTATATAGTGATATAAATTTTACTTCCCATTTGTTTGATTTCGCGTTAATTTCTTATCACACAATCCTGGAGGGGGAATGTCTTATCCGGTAATTGGCAGTTATTCCATATTGTTGGTGTCTCCTTTATACCCTGTTGATCCTTTCTTCTTAACCTTATATTCATTCATCACTTTAGAATGTTTATAAATATGGCATGTCCCCCCCTCCCCCCTCATGGCAGGGGCGTGTGTGTTGGAGGTGACCAAATGTCCCCTCAAGGAATATCTGACAGTTGTGACATTTTTCTGATCCCCACAAAGAAAACTGTATTTTTATTTTTATTTTTTTAATGTCTTTATTTATAAGAAACGAAAAAAGTCCACAGGTTTCCTTTTTGTTACTGCAGTTATGGTTCATGGGTAGATTTAAGTGTAGACATCGCACTAATTAGCTGTGTTAATAATTATGTCAGTAGAAGGTCCTCTGAACAAGTTATTAAAACAAACGTGTGTGTGTGTAAAGGTGGGGGTAGAAATAAGAAGGAGTGGAGGAATATGGTAACATTAACTTTATGGTTCACATTTACAAACAGTCTCTCTCTCTATCACCTATTAGTCGAGACCGACCTTCGGTCACTTTATGAGTCAACACTCTCCACGTATTTCATCGATGTGATCCACAAAGCATTTCGGCAGAAGTAGTGGGGTAGTTTGCCATTTATAAATATTAAACCTTACTATACTCCAGGGGAAATGTAACTGAATCATTGTAGTAATCTAAATATGACTTAAAAATGCTGTGGTTGTTAGACAGTGAGTCAATCACATAACGTAGGGAAATTATTTTAGCATTGGTCCTAATAAAGCATAGAATAATCTTACCCTAACGCGCATGTTTTGTGTTTAAACAGTCCTGTTCGGAGCATCAGATAATTCTTTGCTTAAATGGACTAGAGAACAACAGATTTTATATCTCTTTTTAATCAGATGTTGTGTTCTAGTGACAGACAGGCTGTGACTTTCCAAACAAATGACAGCTTTGACAAAACGAGAGCCACAAGAGCTGTGTATGATTAGTGGGGTGTCACCAGATCTGCTGTAAAAGCCAATGGCTTTGTCCCAAATATCACTAAGCCCTCCACCACTACATTGCTTCCTCGCTGCTTAGGGCTGATTTATACTTCTGTGTTGAAGCACATGTGCATGTCTGCGTTTCACAGTACTACAGTATCTCAGTTGTGTAAAGAATATAATTTCCCCTTATTCCATTCAGTCATTTACATTTTCTATAAGCTAGTGATGTGCTTGTGCTTCCCAACCCCTTTTTGAAAGCTTTGAAAATATTATACATATCATCACACAACAGAAACTAGTCATAAACGCATTCTAAAATAGCCCAAATCACTCTACTTGGTTCTTAGGCTGCTGTTTTTTTTAAATAAATTGTCTCCTTTATGATAAAACTCTTGAATCAGAGCTTCATAAATCCAGCAGTGTTTGTGTCCATGTCAAACTGAACCTGCCTAGAAGAGGAAAAGGAGACAAGTGTATTTTGCCCCAGTGCACAGAGAGGAGGATGCTGCAAAATTTCTCCATGCATCAAGTTTAGTCACAATAGGCGATCTGTACCACGCCTGTGCATATTTGACCACCAAAGTCCAGTTTGTTTGACTAGTGTGATCGCTCAAGGTGGGCTCGGGCACAGGTCATGGTACGCATCTAGTGTGATAGCAAACCTTGGCCAAGCATGGAACTAGAAACATGACATCAATGGTGCGACTGTTCCATTTAACAGAATATTTGGAGTTTATAACGGTACGGTTCTCACCCTATCCATGAAAGGAAGTTCATCTATAGGGTGAGGCAAATTCATCCCTCAACATCAGCTGCCTCTGTGAAAAGCTCTGATATGTGCAACATGATTAAGTGAAAATTGCTGCGCTACATAAGTGATCAATCTATTAGGCATGTGAGAGGGCTGTGTGTCACCGTGCCCCAAATGACTCAAAATAAGCCACAAAGTAAGTAAAGTAACAATGACAGACTCCATCGTGCTGTGTAAGAGCGCTTTTCTTCAAAACATAAAGTACCATCGTAATGGTGTAAACATGCTCAGGCTCATAATGTTAGGTGCACTGTGAGTGCAGACCAGTGAGGAGGGAGGCACGGTACAAGGCAATCGGGCCTAGTGCGATTAATGGTAAATGGTCTGCACTTATATAACGCTTTTTTCCAAAGTACTTCACACTGTGTTTCATTCACCCATTCACACACACACACACACACACTCGCACACCTATGGTAGCAGTACTGCCATGCATGTGGAGTCACGTGGGCCGGGAATCAAGCCACTAACCCTACGATTAGTGGACAACTTACTCTACCACCTGAGCCACAGCTGCCCAGTACACACTAGCAGAAGATGGTAGCAAGTTTCCAAATCTATCATTTGTCACCACCCCATGCCACCAAACTATTTATATGGCATGCCAGAAGAAAGTCTTTACTTTTATCTAACCACAAACTTAAACACCCGAGGTTTGCTAGATAATACTGGAACTTTGCCTAATACCCAATTGTATGGTCAGAAGAAACAACAATAAAGCGTTACAGAATAAAAGCTATTCCCCACTGTTATGCAAGGAGCTCTGATATTTTCCCCTTTAAAGGGATTAGGAACCTTCCATGAAACCCCAGGAGTTTACATATACTATACTATATATAATATTGTATTGTTTATTGCGATTAGGTGTCACAAAAGTGAATCGGGTTTAAGGTAGCAGTAGAAGCAGCTACTGAGAACAGTGGTACAGTTTTACTTTTGCAACTACAAATTGAATGTACTGTGGCTACACAATGTATTTTAATGTACTGTTCAGCCCCCAAGCGGCATGTCGGTTTCTGTGTGCGTGGGCGGCATGCTCGCCATCACTTGTACTCTAATGTTCCTCTAATTTATGTTGCACTTTTAAGTTTTTCATTTGACTCACCCTTGTGAATAAAAATCTCCCTGCCTCTATCAAGAAGCTACAACTGGGTCATGGATGTATCAGTATAGCAGTACATGAATCCAAATCCAAACAAAACTGGTACAGTGACCACAGACTCAGGATTTTCATGTAGTCATCTCCTGACCTCACCTAAAATAGAAAACATGTGGGGTGTGCTGAAGAGGATGTAGGACCCTGGAGGATATGGAGAGATTTTGCTTGTATTTTCTCGTTTGTAAGTCAGATAAAAGCATCTGCTAAATGAATAAATGTAAATGTAATTATGTATTGAGGAGATTTTCTGATTCCTTGCTCTCTATAAGCATAAGAGAATACTCGGTGCTGATATGTCGGTAAAGGGAAGTTGCACAACGTGAACAACGTGACATTTTGTTTTTATCTTCTTACAATAATTTCAGTTCAATTAAAGGTTATATAGGATAAAGTGGTCACTGAAGATGAATGAATGAATAAAGGTTAGATTTCTCCCATATTAGCCACAGACCTAGCCTTGTTACCCATCTTTACGAAGGGAACAAATAATTCTAGAGCTGACTGTATTCAGATAAGAAAATAAAGGATGAGAGGGTGATTTAAACACTGTGCTAAATGAAGGGAGAGGGTTGGTTCTGCTTATAATTGCACTCTGAGCCATGTTTCCAGTGGCGCCAGACGAGCAATTAAAATAAAACTGTACAGGGAAAATAGGACAAAAGACTGGACAGGCACACTGCCAGATAGGAGCATCAGACCTCAGTTTTCAGGCCTTGTGTTTAATTTTGTCTTTTGAAAGGAATGAGGAAGAAATTGCTGCATTGCCTCTCTCTCCCTGCTTTCACTGTTCTTGTTCCTGCCTGGGATGCTTAATGCTGCATTGTTATTGCGCTTTGTAACATGTCATTATCATCTGCATTTATTGAGCATTGATTGCCTTTCTTAAGAGTCTGATTTTTATCACCGGGTTTGTCCATTGTGTTTTTGAACCTAGCAGTTGGGGTGTGACCAGTATAAATGAGCAAGAGAGAAGTGTTGCTCAGACACATAGCAATGAAATATAATAGCGTCGTAGTTTACAGACTGTAAGTCTTATACAGCGTAACCAACTGTCGTAATTCCTGCATGATTCTAATTATAATATACAGATTTTAGTGTATTCACAGTAGGGGTGCTAGTCCAACAGTTATAGTGATCTGCTGGCCCATGTGGTACACGATCACTACTATTAGTAGTATCACTAGTCTTATAGTTATTCTGGTGGAAATTAATACCATTGGACAACAAATACTAATTATTATTTCAGCTTAGAATGAATACAGTGAAACCCAAATGGGACTAGGTTTCTTCACAGTGCAGAATACAATAAAAATGACTGCTGTATTACATGTATCTTCATTTTATATGGTGCATTATATTGATTTATTTGTTTAATGTGGACATACTTTACTATAAGGACTGGATTCGTTTTACATTGGGTTGGTGAGGTAATGTAATTATTACTGGTTTATCTCTAGGATTTTAGTTCCGTATGAATGTCATGTCGCTAGTTTTTACAGACAATGTGGTCCTTTGTCTAAGTAATATGCTTTTTTGTGGGTTTTACCTAATATACATAAAAGGAACTGAAATAAATTATACACAGAAATACACAGTTTTTGTCACTTTAATAGGAACACCTGTATTTGTGCCCATTCATGCAAGTATAAACCAATCATTTGGCAGCAGTGCAATACATACATTTATGCAAAATACCGGTTAAAAACTTCATTTATTGTTCATATCAGACATAAAAATGAGTTAAAATCCTTAACTGCTCAGTTGTAAAAATAAGATAAATGTCAGTCACTCTGGATAAAGGCGTCAGCCAAATGCCATAAATGTAATTTATATAACTGTGGTATGGTTATTGGTTCCAGAGGGGCTGGTGTAAGTGTTTCAGAACATGCTGATTTCTTGGGATTTATACAGAATGGTACAAGAAAAAAATTATCATCCAGTGCAGTTGCAGTTCTGAACAGTATGTGGAAATGCCTTGTGGATGAAAGAGGTCAGAGGAGATTGACTAGACTGGATCAAGCTGACAGGAAATCAACAGCAACTCAAATAACCATTCTTTTGAACTGTCACGAGCAGAAAACCATCTCAAAACACTTCAAACCTTGAGGTCGAAACTGGACATTTCGTCCATACATAGATGTTATGGGCATATAGCCTACTAATGAGCTAAGGGTAACTTGCACAGCCACAAGCCCTACAACAAGCGGTCACAGTATAATAAAGGTCAAAATAATACGTTTACATTAAAAATATGAGGTGAGGATTACACTTGGAACATTTGGACTGTCTCTGTGATTTAAACAGATGTTGAATATCCCGTGTAAATAAATCATAATTATTATGGATGCCCTCGTCTGGCAATGCCACTTAACAGACATACTCTATACCTGGAAATCTTGTTTTATCTAAATTGTCTTTTACACTCCAGAAAACACATAAATGAGGAGTAATGGAGAAGGTGCATTTTTGCATCATTCTTTTTAAAATACAGACTATTTTTAGGCCTGTTATTAAAAAAAAGAGTAAACAAATCATTAAGACTCAAATTAAGTTTCCTCCCACACGATGTTGATACAGCACAGTAGACGGTTTCCTCCACTCGGCCCTACGCTGATCATTTTGGTTGCTTTTTTGCTTCATCAGAAACCGGTAGGAACCTAGAAATGATTAATTAGGAAAAAACGCTCCGGGTGCCAACTCCCAGCATGGACGCTCATTATAAGGCATTAATAAGGAGATGCACTGCCACATGCTGGATGTGACAGGTGGAGCCAGATGACGCAGGCTTTGCATGAGCGACCATAAGGCGAGTTCTCTCCTATAATAACACCCTTATTTATCACTTCCCCAAGCCTTTATTGAGAATTAGGCTGGTATTTTTCTCCCAGATGTCCTCGAGATTTGCTTTCTAGTAATTGTCTCAATTTAGATTACCCATGGAGTCAACATGGTCAGACTTCATTTTTGCTGTTATTTGTCATTTAATAGTTGGCTAAATTATTGGCTGCACCTTGTAATCGAGTGACCTTGGTGTTATGCTCATTTCCTGCACTCTTGCCTGCCAAAATGAACTTCTGAGAAGGGATTTTTCCAATATGACGAGATGGCAGATGCCAGTCAGCACTTGTGTTTGTGTACAATTGTGAGCTCTCGAGTGCTCTGCTTACATTTTTAACAAATGTATAACAAAAATGAAGGCATTGTATATTGGAAGGCAGTACATCAGAGTTTGAAGTGAAGTTTGGAGCACATATCAGTTTTACTCTACAGCAAAAATAACCTGAAGCTGCATTTGCTTCAGGAAACAAAAGCAACCCTTGAAGGGAGTAAGGGAACTTGGTGCATTAATTGTTTTTTTCTTTTTCTTTCCCTCTACATTCCCCTGCAGAACTAAATCCGGATCCATCACACTAAAGAAAGACTCAAACTGATAGTGTGACTGGATAGAGCCATGAGTAATAGTGTAATAACTGGAGTTTAAAGTGGCATTGTGCTTGTAAAGGTGACTAATGAAGGATTCAGGACAGTGTCTCTGCACGGCATTGTGGACCACGCTGGCAATGGCCTCTTACTTGACATAACCATTTGTTTTGTCGCTTGTAAACAGGCTCCCTTATTCCACTGACGATGAGAAGTAAAATAAAGCACCTACCCAGCTTTCAAATGGCATTGTGCTTTGCCATCCATCTACCTCAGACCAAAGGACATCACCATGCTGTATATTTTGAAACACATCAACCATGTCCTTGTTAATGACTCTGTATGCCACCAGGTTGCGATTAAGCATAGGTTCTGGATTGAATCATTGACTATGTTTACATGGACAGCAGTAATCTAATTATTGACCTTACTCTGAGTAAGATAATAATATGATTAAGGTGTTTACATGAGTCGCTTTTAGAATACTCCTGTCATGTTCCCGTTTTACATGTTTTAGAACATAATTAAATTAAGAGCCCATGTCATTACGTCACCGCGCCACGCCGTCCGACGTCCCTCCAGAATTTCACGTATTAACATACAGTTCGTCTTCGTTATAGTACCGTATACAGTTTGGGGTGTTTTTATTAAAGCTTTTTACGAACACTTTAAGTGCAGTTAATTTTGTCATGCTGTACGTGCTAATAGACAACTGCTTGAAGCTGTGGGCTGCGTCTCAAACCGCGTACTTACTGTCTATATAGTAGCAGAGATACAAGTATTTTTCTCCACTACAAGCCTATAGTAGGAAAGTATGCGGTTTAGGATGCAGCCGAACTCTCTTGTTCACCGTAAATGTTGAGAACTGCCGTGTGTGATCGTGTACTGTCGCAAAATGCGGTGAAAACTCTCATACGACGTTCAAAATGTGATTACGGTGTGTACATGTCTGTAATACACACCCATAATACGACTAAAATAAGAGTACTCCACCTGTCTTAATTCGATTAGAGCTTAATTCGAGTATGACCTTAATTAGATTAAGGTAAGTAAAAATTGCTGTTTACATGGTAGTTTCTTAATCAAAGTATGGTCTTAATCAGGTTAAGAGTGGATTATTGTTGTCCATGTAAACACAGCTATAGACAGTATAGACCTTTTACAATGGGGTGACAATATAGGGCAGGGCAAAAATAATAATAATAATAATAATTATCAATTTGTATAGCGCTTTTTTACAATGGTACATTGTCTCAAAGCAGCTTTACAGATCCACATCCATAGAAAATGGCTTGAGTAAGATTACCTTTGGACATACAATGGACACATTTGTTTGCCATCTAGCAGGCTACAAAAAAGCCATAGCTAACATAACATTAGGCTATATTTTATGAAGTATGCTAGCATTAAGAATTCTATTTCCTTAGGAAAAAATAGCTAATAACAAGCTGAAGAGATCCAGTGTTATTGTTTGTTGTCATCAGTGGGACCAGAGAATAGGTTGCTCGTCTGTTAGATAGCGAAACCTGCATGTTTCTGCATGACATTACACTTGTTGACAATCTTCACCATGATGAAATAAACTTTTAAACTATTCAGAGTTCTTGAGTGTTATGTTGCTACTCCAACTAGGCTACACAACAATTTACCAAGTTGTTCATCCATCCACCAATTTTCTGTACCACTTATCCTACACAGAATCATGTGGAGCCTGGATCCTATCCCTGATAACTCGATGCACTATCCATAACAGGGCACAATCACACACCCATTCGCACTATGGACATTTTAGAGCTGTAAATCAGCCTTCAACGGATGTCTTTGGACTGTGGCAGGAAACTAGAGTACCCGGAAGAAACCGCTGAAGCAGAGGGAGAAAATGCAAGCTCAGCGTACACAGGGCAGAGGTGTGAATCGAACCTCCAACCCTGGAAATCCGAGGCAAACAAGCTAACCACTAAGCCACCATGCTCCCCAGGAGTTTTTGATTTTCTCATAATGTTATATTGTTAATTACATGTACTACTACAACTACTGCTACTAATAACAATAATGCATCATACTAGGGTAGTACTGGCCACTCCTTAGCTATGCCCATGCTCATAGATCTTTTTTCTTGAGCAGAAAATTAATCTACAAACATTCCATTTACAGCTCAGTTCCAATTAGCATTACAGCGATCATATCCTTTTACATGAATCTGAGCTCTTGTGCAGTCACTTTGAGGATTACAGGCGATTGTTGAGCTAGGATTTGACAACATTGCAGGCATGAAGCTAACAAGCTAAAGCCACATAGAAAAAGGAACCATTGAACTGTGCCAGTATGGATGCCCAGAAGGTAAGAGTTGAGTGCCAGGTGATGAGAGAAGCCCAGCGTGGGTTTTGTGTCACTTAGCATGGGGCTTTCATGGGCTGACTTCACACTGGCATGCAGCAGATTCCCCCCTGCCAACAGAGCAAAATGGTGGTCCAGCTTTTCTACCAGAACAGACCCACACAAAGAGACACAGGATGCAGACTGCAGATGGTGTATTGTCAAAACTGAAGTGGAAAAAAAGATGAAATGCTGAGATTGCAAAGTGAACACTTGCAGAGCCGAGTTATGTACAGTTACATAAACTTACAGGAGTTTTCGCTTTGGTTTTCTTGGCTGTTTTTTTTTTATTTATTTTTTTTATTTTCCATCCTAGGATTGCCACTGCAGTGAAACATGTCATCTTGTTCACTTTTTCCTCACAGTTTGTTCACAATAAACAAAATTAGCACACGTTCTAAGTGCATAGTTTGAAAACAACAAGTAAAGTCTAGCAAGAAATTCTCAAAATGGTTTAAAATGACCGAGAACCAAAGTTGCAGGAAGTTTGTACAAGGCTTCTGTTATGGACTAGATAGATGTTTACTCAAGGCTAATGCACTAATGTTAGCTTTATGTAATATTTAATGGTTTAGATGGTTGGTTTTTAGCTATATTTTAATTGCAATAGATTCAACCTGGTCCATTGGCATGCCATTGGCCACGTTGGCAACATGTTAATTCAAAAAAGCAAGTCTAGCTGACTTTACTGTACTGTGCCATGTGTCTCTTCCATTTTGGATGCTATATTCACTTCTCATTTGCATAAAGTTTACAAACCTCATCTTTTTTCATTCTTCTCACCTGGTCTTGTTCCACCCATCATCTGTGCAGGATTTGCGCCTGTTTCCATTAAAGAGAAGAAAAATACATTGCAACAATATAATGTGAAGTCAAAGTCAAGATAGTGCCTTTGTGTCCTAAATGTCAAGATATTGCCCCTCTGGCCATTATCATATTTGTTCATTCAATATTAGCAAAGAACAAATAGGTCACGATCTTTCATAACATTCTTCTACAATGGACAAACATGAGTGTATTATTCCTAGTCATTAGCTGCCCTTAATTAGTGATCCAGCTTAGACAAGATTGCCAAGACTTTGAAAAATACAGGCTCGTAAGATTGTTTAAAAAAAAAAAATGCTGCTTGCTGGGAAGAGATAGCACACACACACACACACACACACACACACACACACACACACACACACACACACACCAGTATATATGTAACAGGATAAATCTGTATTGCTTTACTGTCTCCCAGAATGATGTGAGAGAGAAAACGCAAGTATAGAAGGCCTATGACAGATGCAGGCAGTTCCCTTGGGATTGGAGTGTAAATCACAACAAGTGCAGGAGGGGAGGAGTGCAAACTGAGTGAGTTTATTGTGCGAGACAGCAAGAGCATGGTGGGTCTCAGAGGGGCAGAGTGAGAGAAACAATGCACTCTTCAGCTAATCTAACAACTAAACCCCTGGGGCTGGAGTAGAGGAGTGTGTAGAATTATGAGCTGGATTCCTCAAATGCACAAAGATTAGACTTGTACTGAACTCTGAACTTTTTAAAGCATGTGCCATGTTTGGAATGGGCTTTGATCGAATGTGATGTGAAATTATGCAAAAACATATTCATAGTACAAGTCTATAAGGTCTGGCTATAATATGATTCCTGGATTCATTATGCACCTCTACCTCTCTTGCCCCCTCTCTCTCTCTCTCTCTCTCTCTCTCTCTCTCTCTCTCTCTCTCTCTCTCTGCTTCTGAGAACAGACTGCTGAATGTTAAATAGAGTGCTGTCATTCTTCTCTTCAGATTGTTCTTATGCAACTTTGAGTGGGTTTCTTGTCATTTCAACCATATACAGCTGTTACAGTACACAGTGAAATGAAACAGCGTACCTTCAGGACCATGGTACTACATAAAAAAATGTAGAGTTACTCAATACTACACAGAACTATGGTTCAAACTATTACTAAAAAAGACTACAATTATATACACTACATGAAGTGCACGTGTGTAAGTGTTGAACAGTGCAAGACATAGCAACAATGACTAAACAGGACAATAGGGACAGTATCGGACAGTGCAGCACCGACCAGTGCCACCATCTTGGAGTAATTTACAGTCTCCAGAGGCCTGTACCATGAAGATGGTTGAACAAACTCAAGGTTACAGGATTAGTTTTGAGTTGACAAAAACAAACCAATAAAATCAGGTACATGACACTGGTTGTCAACATACTCTATCAACTCAGGCTTTGATACTTAAGCTATGATTAGTTCACAAGCGCGTGCACATAAATACGTAACATCAACACCGAACAACCAATAGCGATCAACGTGAGAAAAAAGCAGGTGTGCATACTTCCAGTTGAAAAGAAAGAAATTAGTTTGCAGAAATATGAGAAATTTAAACCTACATGAGCCGCAAAAAGCAACAGTGTTGCGGCTGTCAAAGCTCAGGAACATTACAGATAGTGAAATTGCGTAAGTTTGCTTTCACTCACAATGAGAATAAGTGGATTAAAAACTTATAACCCCAACATCTTTTATGTAATTTTATTGAATATAAATGTAAATTGTTTGAATTAATTGTTTCTCTGCGAAGTGCTCTTTTTATAGTTTGTGCTGGGGAGTTGAATTTATTACGACACTTTGCTCACAGCTGATTGGTCCAAGTTGGGTTTGAGTTCTCTTACCCAGAACATTACCTGCAGGTTAGCCGAACCGGTAAAAGCTGAATCACTTTCATAGCACCTAAAACCCAGGGTTGGCACAAACTAAACTGAAGCTTACCTGGCTAGCCACCTAAACCAGCTTCATGGTCCAGGCCCAGAAGAACACAATTTTATCTTATCTTGTATCTTGCTGATCTCCTGAAGCAGTATAGCCTTTTGATATTGGCAGTGCTAGAATTTCTGGTACCCTTGGTAAGGATGCGTATAAATGGCTATGAAATATAAAACAGGAATGAAAAACAACAACAAAAACAAACTGAAAATACGAGTCAAATCTAATATTTCAAAATATATATTTTTCAAAGGAAAAAAAAAGTCAGATATTTGTGAATAAATATGTTAAAATCACAGTACTGTCAGATAGAGCTTTATAATTCCACAGCTTTGTCATACTGAATATATACTGAAACAAGCTTAAAGGGTAGTAGTTATATTCTTCACTTTAATGCTCTACATGTAAGATCCATCTTGTTTTCACCACAGATGTTTTTTTTTTTTTTTTTACCTTAAAAAGCTTTTGAGATTCAGACAAGGTCAGATCACTGTTTTCCTGGGTGTAGGAGTACAATCCTGGGGTGCATGTCATTTCCGAACAGCATGTCTCATTAGCACCTACACACCAACCCTTTCCGCCCGAAACCCTCCTCCTTTCTCTTTCTCACTCTTTTTGTCTTTGCCTGAATGAGTACATTACACAAAATGAGCACAAAATATTGTCTTACACTCTCCTTGAAACTCGGCATCATTTAAATTCAAAGTATTTTTTTCATAACCGTATACACAGTCTTTATAATTACTGAACTAGAGGACACACACACACACACACGCACATATACACACCTTTTTATTCATTCCTTCAGCAAAAAAACCCAACAAAAGACATCAGAGCCGGTGGATAATTGGGATGGAGGAATGGAGAGTGGATCTTCCCGACCTTTGATTAAGTTAAAGGCATGTAAACCACAGCATGGCATTATAGTGATAATAACGATGATGTAATATGGTTTCACAATGCTTCATACAGAAATTATTTCATTTCAAAGGCAGTTGTTAAATGCTGTGTATATACATTTAACCATTCAAGCAAAATGTTTTATACTACTAGTTTAAAGGCTTTACTGTACAATTTATTTTTTTTTACCGTAAGCCTGAATATAAAGCTTCCCACTGCATCACACTGAACCTTTTCCCATTCTCATTTTGCTGAGAGTTGTATTCAATGATCCTAAAAATATGCTACTTTGTTTCTAGCTCATAACACTATTTTTGTTACTATTAAATCTGCTCTGTCAAATGAGTGTCAATGCCAAAGGATGTTCACATAAGTGTGGAACACCACACTTTACTTTTGGATAATAGAGAAGTTTCCATTAACATTAACAAACTGGGAATGTCAGATAAAACCAGGAAAAAGCTGCTCCCTTAAGCAGTCCTTCCAGGATTTTGTGATCAAAGAAATGAACGTAAAAACAGGCAAACTCCGCAATATTCGGAGGAACTTGCAATTTTTCAAAATTGCAGCAGATTTTCCACAGATTTGGGCCGAAACATGTCATGTGACATCCTCACAACACGCATTCAGCCAGAGTCCTCTTCGATTCATGTGCATCGAACATGAACACAGCAAAAAAATCTAACTTACCAACAAATATCACTGTGAAAATACAAGTAGTTTATAGGCACAAAAAATGTCACATGTTGCATTTCAAATTTGGAGAAAAAAAAATCAGCAGCAAAATCAATGATCACAAATGATCACAAAAAAACCTCCTGTGAAATCCTGTATGGACTGCTTAACTTGCATGGATTTAGCTGCACAGGACTGGTTCATGTAGGAGAAGGTTTGCCTTCCAAGAAAAAAAAAAATGAGCCAACAGCATTTTATATACAGTTTTAATGCCAGCCAGATCATAGTGTGCATTCAATTTGTAATGCTAGCCCCATCATAGCATGTTATCTTGAATACCTCACAATGAAAGTAGTATAACTTTAATGGCCAGGACTCGGAAGAATGTTCTGGATCCAAGTGCATGAGGTTTATTAACAATTTCAAAATGCAATCAAACTTAACGTCGAAAAAGAAATCTTTATTCAACACAGCAAAGCCAAAACAGTAATCCAAGAAATAATCCAAAACACTCGCAAAGGTCAAAGGCAAGACCATGCACACAATGACTGTTTGGGAACCATGTGCGTATATATATATATATATATATATATATATATATATATATATATATATATATATATATATATAT